>PVIW01004586.1:0-109231 GCA_004026585.1 Noctilio leporinus | reverse complement strand
AATTATACTTCTTTATCCCTACACCATTTCCCACATTCTCTCCTCCTTCCCGCTCTGGGCTGTGCCTTTTCTGGTTGTTTGCTTAGTTTTTATTTTTTATTCAGTTTTTAACAGTTGTGAATTTGTTGCCATTTTAATGTCCATAGTTTTAATCATCATCTTTTTCTTAAGCCACTTTAACATTTCACATGATAATGGCTTGGTAATGATGAACTCCTTTAGCTTTACCTTATCTGGGAAGCACTTTATCTGCCCTTCTGTTCTAAATGATAGCTCTATTGGATTGAACAATCTTGAGTATAGGTCTTTACTTTTCATCACTTTAAGTACTTTTTGCCAATTCCTTCTTGCCATAAAGATCTCTTTTGAAAAATAAGCTTATAGTCTTATGGGTATTCCTTTGTAGGTAACTCTGCTTTCCTCTTGCTGCTTTTAAGAATCTCTGTCATCTTTAGCCTTTGGTGTGGCCTTTGTGTTTAGCTTGTTTGGGACTCTGTGCTTCCTGTACGTGTATGTCTTTTCCTTTACCAAATGAGGGAAGTTTTCTTTCATTGTTTTTTTAAAAATAAGTTTTCAACTTCTTGCTTTTTTTCTTCTACTTCTGGCACCCGTATGATTCAGATGTTGGTACATTTAAAGTTGTCCCAGAAGTTCCTAATCCTCCCCTCATTTTTTTCAACTCCTTCTTTTTGTTCCAGGTGAATGTTTATTTCTTCCTTTTCCTCTAAATCATTGATTTGAATCCTGGCTCCCTTCCTATCACTATTGGTCACCAGTGTTTTCAACTCTGCATCTGATAGGTTGGCCCTCTCCATTTCATTTTTTTCTGGTCTTTTGTCTAAGCCATACTTCTTTGCCCCCTCATTTGGAGCCTTCCTGCATTTGTTTCTACGTATTAGGTACAGATGCTTTGACTCTGGTCTTGGTAGTATAGCCTAATGCGGTAGGTGTCCTGTAGGGTCTAGTGGCACAGTCTTCCCTATCACCCAAGCTGGGTACTTGAGGTGGATCCTTCATGTGGGCTGAATACACTCTTCTCTTGTAGTTGAGCCATGATTGCTGTTGCCAAGTCAGTGGGAGTGTTTACCTATGCTAGTCAGCTGCAAGGACTAGCTGTGACCAATGATCACCAACCTCTGCTCTCTATGGAGGATCGGCTGTGCAGGGGCAGGGTAGTGGTATTCTGATGTGGCCTGTAGCTATCCAATGGATGCACTGGTCCTGGGGTTTCCAACGTAGCACAGGCCAAGGTGAGCTCCAACCTGTGTTTTGCCCAGAGCACCCTGCCTGAGCTATAAAGCAATCTGAGATGGCTGCCCCGGTGCTGGAGCTCAGAGGGAGTGAGTCTGAGTAGGCGAGTCTCTGTGTGGCTTTTAAGGTGAACTGCTTGGGGCTCCAACAGTTTCTTCCATCGACCCAATCCCTGCTGGCTTTTGCAGCCAGAAGTTGTGGGGACTTATCTTTCTGACACTGGAACCCTGGGTTGGGAGGCCTGACATGGAGCTGGGATTCCTCAGTCCTGAGGTATCCCAAATTTTTATCCATTGCTTGTGGGTGAGAGACCAGCCTGTTCCATATCTGTGCCCCTCCTACCTGTCTCAATGGATGTGGTTTCTTTAATTCCATAGTTGTCAGAGTTTCATTCAACTTGATTTCAGATGGTTCTGGCTGATGGCTGTTGTATGTTTTATTTCATTTTACTTGTTATTTTGATATGGTTGTTCGAAGAGGTAAGCCAAGTCTGTCAATGCTTCCATCTTGACTGGATCCACCCTCTTTCTCTCTTTTATTTTAAAAGTTAAACTTTAAAAAGAGAACTTGACTGACCCAACTTATTCCATTTTAGATAAACCTCCTCATTCCAAGTGACCTTATAGGCTACTAGCCAGACTTTGTATTGGCCTCTCTTTAATCAAGAGCCATCTCTATGGCTGAGGTGGAATAGGAGTGAGGTAAGGTAGACAGGATCGTGACTGTTTTGTGATGTCCCTTTATCAGAGTCTCTGGATGACAGAGAATCCCTTCAAAAGGGATTGGATTTAAAGAAGAGAGTGTGATTAACATTATCTGCTTCACTATTATAAAATGGTTCCAGGAAAGTAATCCCAAGAAGTTGTACCACTGCTGCATTCTGTTTTACCATGGGGTAGGGCGGGAAGACACTCTGGTCAGAAAACCAGGTGGTAGCCAAGAAAGAGAAGCATTCAGCTTGACTCATGGATTCCGAGAAATGAAAACTAATTAAACACATAAATACATTTTAAAATAAAAGGGAAAGGAAATAGGTTATGGCACTGAATTTGTCTATGTGTCTCTCACACTGGCTCCTCCTACTTCATCGTCCTGACACTCCCTGAGGACTTGCAGCTCTCACCCTCGTAGAGGTGCTTTCTCATCCCAGAGAGCCACTGCTGCTGTCTCAGTGCTGCGGACGTTTATTATTTCCTGTTACAAAAAGTAGAAACAGCTTAGCTTTGTGGATATTTTTATTTGTAGAATCTTGTATAACATTTGGACAACTGAGAACAGTATGTCTCATTCTATACTTAGGCTGATCTTTAGTTATCTTAAAAAATGTGTAAACTTAGAACAAAGTGCAGCTAAAACATTGGGTATATTAGATACTGTTGGTAAATGTGTAGCTTTAATAACAGCATGTTCATAAAATATAACTCCTTTTGCTAATGGTGAACAGCACCAGATGTTAGACCCTGGTCCTTGAGTTTGGTTAAGAAAGAATTCAGATCCAGGAACTCAAATATAACTGAAAGTTTATTTAGAAAGTCACATAGGTAGAAAAAGTGAGCCAGTTGGGCTGCATGGACTCAGGAAACAAATTACAGAGGCAAAAGGAGGATCCTTGAAGCTTAGGAGAAAGAAAAAGAAACTGCACCTGGGGCAGGTAGAGGGGAGAGGTCTGGAAGTTCTCCAGAGAGGCTTCTAGGGAAAGAAGAGGATGGGTAAAGGGATGATGGGCCCACTTGAGGGAAGGGGAGGGAGGAGTTGGGGAAAGAGAGTGAACCTTCATCTTGTGGCTTTCATCTGTTTTCTAAATGCAGGGATTTTAGGGGAGGTCTTGGGGGGATCTCAGTATCTCAACAAAATATAATTCATCATATTTCCAGGTGTATCCTTTCAGGATCCTGCTCTCTACCAAGTAGTGGTAGGGTAGGGGGGTCATTAGTCATTTCATGTGTCCCTGATACCAGCTGTGGCATCACTTCATCTGGCTTTGTTGCTTTTCTGGACTTGGAGCCAAAACGCAACTGAGACCTAAACATTATGTCTTATTTGACCAAAACTCTGTCTCTGTGATAAACATATCCAAAGCTTTGTTCCTAGGATTCTTTGATATGTTCCAGAACCTCATTGTTCTGAGAACTAATGCTAAGGGAGTGGTCCTGCCAGGGCTTGTATTGGGGTCATATGAGGCTATTCTCTAGCCCCCTTATTCCTTCTGTAAGGGGGTCTACTGCATGACTAGTGACCTGCCAGGGGAGGATCTGAACTTCATGACCGACTGTATGCTAGGAGAGGAAAGGTACCCCTGGGGCCAGGTCCCACCCTACAATACTAATCTTACCAGTTTTGCCCTTTGCTAGGCTCCGGGGACTTACTGTCCTGATGACCTTATGTACCTGGCCTATTGTTCCTACTCTGTTCATGTCTATCATACTGCCTACTATATCACTTTTGTTGATTTGTCTTGGTGATGTATAACGTTGGAACATATTGGTGAGAATGAGGGCAGCCTGCCTTGGAGACAACTTTAGCAAACAAATAAAGTAAATAGAAAGGTAGGTTACTCAATTCTTGATAAATCTATCAAATCAACATGATTCCAACTTACCATCATGACTGGTCAAATCATTTAATCTCTCTGAACTCAGTTTTCTCATCTATTGAAATGAGAAAAATACCAACTTCATAGCACTGCTATGTAATTAACTGAGGTATTTGGAAGTAGTTGGCATAAAGTGTGGCATATATTAGCTTAATAAAGTTGCTTCGTTTCCTTCCTTCCCCACCCTCGCCTTTACCCTTTCGTGTTCCCACATCTCTGATCTCTTTCTAAGCACTAAGCTCCTGGTTGATAGGCATTTTCCCTAGCCCTCTTTTAATTCTGTTACTTCCTTGTTACAAATATGCTTACATACCACATAGGGATAACACAAGAGTCTTTCTCTCCAAGTTTGTTTTCTTACATTTTCCAACCTTTCTAGTTCCCAAGATACCTCAGTACTTAAACATTGTACTGTTAAGTTTAACATCTCAAAAGCAGCTTAAGTCATTTTCTTATTTTTCAAAAAGATACCTCTTCCATTAAGAATTTCTCCATTGTCTAAAACATCATTTCTTTCTGTCTTTTTTTTTTAGCTTCATTTTGCTCACAGAAGACAATCTTTCTAGAGGATAAAGGATATCATTTATTTTGAATGTTAATAATAGAAGTTGATATTTAATTTGGGTTCTAATATTTGCAATATTTTGTTGATAATTTCTTTTTTAATTGATGTATAATTAACATATAACATTTGTTACTAATTTATTTTTTGATGGACCTATGAACAGGTTATTTGTCTTAGTTCATTAATGGAGTGTTATGATAATAATTTGAATTAGATAAACTGCCTGGACGTGGTCTAGTTTGTTTTTTTTTTTAAGATTTTATTTTTATTTATTTTTTTAAAGACTTTATTTATTATTTTTAGAGAGAGGGGAAGGGAGAGAGTGGAGAAGGAGAGAGACATCAATGTATGGATGCTTTTCACCTGCCTCCAGCTAAGGACCTGGCTGGAGACCTGGCTTGCAACCTGGTTATGTGCCTTGACTGGGAATCGAACCAGCGACCTTTGGGTTTGCAGGCCAGCACCTGTACACTGAGCTACCAGCTGATGTCGTCCAGTTTTAATAATAACAAACAGATTATGTCTTAAGGCATATTGTTTTAGCATTAATGAACTAAAACTAACTTTTAAAAAGCTTTAGCAAAATTTAGCAAATCAATGCTAGATACCAGCCTTTTATTAAAGATGCTGTTCTTTATTCTATACTGTGCTATAGTTTAGTTAATAATAACAAATCACTCAAATAATACTCAAAATTAAGAATATTAGTAACAAGTTATTTAATAAAAATTAATTATTGAAAAGATTAAATTTATTAAGAAATAAATAAGTAAGAATTACATTTCTATTGATGAGGAAACTGTAAGTTAGGTACAAGTCCTCCTAGAGCCTGTGTTTAGTTACTTGGCTTTTGTGGGTTTACTTCATAGCACATTCTCAACTTTACTCTTGCAGGGTCTCAGAGGACATCCAGGCCTCCCGGGGCTCCGAGGTGAACAAGTAAGTACTTCATTAAAAAGCTGTATCTTTTCCAGTGGAAAAAAAAAAAAATACTCACTAAAGAACTTCATTGAGAGATTTAATTTCCTCAATTAGTAAATTGAAATTTACAAAATTTCTAATTATTTTTTCTGTTTAATTGGTTATCTATTATCATCTTACTTTTTCTTTTTTTCATATTCCAGACTGACTTATTATCTGCCTAATAAGTTGCAGAGCAGCAGTTCTTAGATTTTTGTGGTTCACCACCCTCTTTGAGACTTTTACAAATGCTGTGAACCCTTTTTTCAGAAAATATGCTTATCTATGCATATGCACACACCACACACACACACACACACACACACACCCCTGATTTATTTTGTACAGTTTTAGGGCCTTGCCCTTTCACCAAAGCCTATCCCTGATCCTTGCAGAGGGAATGCAAAGAAATTTCAGTAACAGTCCCAGTAGAATGGCATTATGTTGCTATCCTTTATATACATATGTGTAATTAAAAGTCAAAATAGTTTGGAACTGCGGTATCTACTTTTTATTTATGTTATTCCTTCTCTCTCCCACCAGAAAATATTATATTATTTTGCCATAGGAAAAAAGTCATACCTCTCATTTTCAATATAGTATGTAGTAGGCTAGTATGAATAAAGCAGTGAAAGATAGAGGAGATGAGGAACTAATTAGGGTGACAGATTCTATTATTGGCATTTCAGCAAAGCCTCAGGAAGCCCTAAAAGGGAGTTCAAAAAGAAAAAATTGATGGGGATTATCACTTGAAGGAAGCACAGAAATGAAGAAAACCAGTTTTCTATTTCATTTATGTTAAGTGGGGCAGTGCACTCTGTTTAGTCTTCGAGGTACAAGATCACCAGTTACCAGACATGGCAAGCAAAGTGTGACAGGTACAATTTCAGTTTCCTGAAGATTAAATAATTACTGAAAAGTATTTAAACTTTTATGGGTGAAATTCACAAGGGTGGGAGGGAGGGAAAATGGAGGGAAAAAATCCCTAGGATACTGTTTTCACAGAAATGTATAGATTCAAATGAAGAAAACCTAATATTTCATAAGAAACTGAAAAACTGATCTTGTGTCAGTAATGACCAGTTCTCTCACAACTGCCTTGTAACCTTCTTTTGTTAATATACATGTTACTGTTCTGCCAGTGTTAGGCTCTTTAAGAGTCTAACATTGATTTTAAAGGTTGGAAAACATATTTTGGAGTCAGTTCTTACTATTCTAATTTTCAGAAAAAATGCATAATTTGATAACTGAGGAGCAACTAATATTTTGTATTTTAACTGTAAAAATGCTGTGGTCATTAAGAGGAGAATAACTGATTTGCTACGAGACATTCACTTTGGAAAAATTTTAAATATATATAAATTTTTCTATAAATTAGTCAGAAAACATTTTTGAAAAGTATTTATATCATCTTTGCAGGCTCTAGTAATAAGATCTATCACTCACTGGGTTTTTATTAGTTGCCAAACTGCACTACTTGTTAACCATGATCTATAGTGGTATAATCACTAACTGAGTATCTCCGTGTTTACTGATGGAACGCCTAGCATCACTAAGAATGGTTGCAGTTACCCCACATTTAAATATATTTCTACACATTACTCTGTTGCTTACACAACAACACCATGACCTAGATGTTATTATCCTGTTGCGCTAAGAAGAAAACTGAGATATAGGGAGGACCCATATGCTCAATGAAGTCCGACTGACTCAGAGGATGGCTTCAATGCTTAGAGCAAGAAGTGGGATTGGGGCAGGCTTCTTGTTCTCAATTCCTCCAGAGGCTATAAAATACAACTTTGTGCCTGAAATCCTCCATTCAATCTAAAGATTTAAATGAGCCGTTTTTTTCCAAAACATTTTTAAGTGCAGAATGAATTAAGGTGTAGTGTTTATTTTGAGTTTCTTTTGTGCTTCTGTGGTCGTCTCAGTAATTTCAGGGTATGGCTGACTTAGAATATATTTATGCCATTTAAGACTATGCTGAAGGCTTATTTGTTTACTTTGTTTACTGCTATTCCAGTACAGCAGAATTTAGTCATCCTTTGGAGTTCTTTTGTGTATTTCTCTGTGCAGCTAGAGTGTGTTAGCTCTCCACATGTTGTTTTAATACAATCTATAAAAATCCTTTCAAAATCAGATTTTACTTATATCTTATAACATTGCTTTTTAATTGGGGTCAATTAACCCAATTTGGCTAGGAAAGGAATGAAAGGGAGTGGTAGGCACTAATCAGAGAGTGACATACAGAATAAAAGCAGCATTTTAAGTTTGTTTTACTCATTTCTATTGGCATATGTAAAAATAAGGTTTTGTGAACATCTGGATATTGGTCTGTGTATTTCAGAATTGGATGGAGCATAAAGGAAGCAGTTGTAAATAAACTGGAGCAAATATCTCAGTTATGTAGAGGGCTTTCCCTAGAGTCCTATTGGAAGTTGTTTGCACTTCAAAGCTATACTAGAATAGTACCCTTGAATGGTGCTCTCTATAGTTAGATTTGCTTATTTAAATCCTAACTTCCAATTACTGGTTTGATGTCTTTCCACTAGTGACAAACACTTCATGGTTCATGTTACTGAACTGTAAAATAAGGATAAAAATACTTACATTATAGAGTTTGAGCAGATTAAATTGTAATATATATAAAATACGCAAAATAGTTCCTGGCATGTGGCAGGAGCTCAATAAATGTTGTTATGGAAATAAAATATCATATATGTAATATTAATACATTAATAGTATATAAATATGGTTTCTGTAATTCATAGAATATAATCTCTTCACTTGTAGACAAGAATTTTATTCTGTGATTGTCAGAAGTTCACTGTTTATTCACATTTTGTCAAATTGTCCATTGTCATATGTATACATATTGTCCATCTATCTGTATGTATATGTATAGTGTATATGCATGTATATATTTCTGGATTCATATCCAGGTTCTATTTACTATAGCATCTTGGATAAGTGTCATAACTTTCCTGTATATTAGTTCTTCCATATGTAGAATGGAGAAAATACTATTTATTGCATAAGTGGTGTAAAGTAGATGTAAAGTACTTGGTATAGTGATTGGCACATAAAAAAATGCTTGGTAAATGGTAATTATTGAAGCAAGGAAAGGAAGGGAGAAAAATGAGGATAAAATTGAGAGATGGATTCTGAGAATTAAAGATGTATTAGGAGCCTACGTGTCTAATAGAATGGGAGGGCAAAACCTTTCAACTGTGGTTCTTATTTGCATTTTCCTTTGTCTTTTCTTTAGGTATTTGATAGGAGCTTTTTAGTGTTTCTGTACTTAAAACACAGGTTAACACTCTTCTGTCTATTTCAGAGCAGATGGACAAAGGGCTAGTATCTTATCTCTCTTACAAACAGCAAGCAGGAAATGAATTTTACACAGTAAATAACACATCTATGACATTTAGCATTGATGTTACCAGCTGAGGTAAAGGCAGCTCAATATACATTCTTCTGGCTTTTCTTTTCTTCAATAATTTTTTTGGGGATTTTGGAAATGTTATTATGAAAACTTCCAAACACATAAAAATAGCATAGTTATTATGAACCCCCATGTACCCATCACCCAGCTGCAACTATTATCAACTCACTGCCAGCCTGTTTCATCTGTGCTCCCACCAGCCATCACCCCTTCCCTGGGTTATTTTGAAATAAATTTAAGACATCACATTATTTCAGTGATTCTCAGACTCCCATGTGCATCAGAAACCCCTGATGGACTTGTTTTTCAACAATTCTGTAATAGAAATAAACTCTGAATAAACTGATGAATGCATGAACAATGTATCAGTAAAATAAAAGTGAAAATAAGTGGAGGTATAAGTGGAGGTATTTCTTCTTATTGTTCCACCCACTTAAGCATTTTTCCTTTCTTATGCTTTTGAGTCTCCATGTATCAGCCTCCCTTGAGCAAACCTGTTTTATATAAAAAATACAGTTATCAAGTTAAAATGAGTTAACCATCAAAAGTTACTATATAAATTTTTAGATAGAGCTATGTCATGATACTAGTATTCACCACTTAATATCCATTTACTTAATCAGACTTGCAGAATAAATTTACATTAGGAAGGCTGAAGAGGTTGGTTTTGAAGTTCACTGCCCAATTTAGTCTTATGGGTCTCAAACAGTAGTTGCAAGATGAGCCAAAGAATTCAGTTAAAAAAGAGAGTGGTTATTAAGAAATGCACCAGCTCTTTATAATAAATAACTTCCATATTTAGGTAGCACTGGATTTTTCCATCTCAGATAGATTATTATTATTATTCAATGTCTGATTTAAGGTCCTAATCTAAATTTTATTTTTAGCAGTTTGGGGTCATTTTCATTTTAAGCAGATGATTTCAATCAGATAAGCAGTATGTAGGACCCTTAGTAGTTTTATGAGACAAAACATTTTTTCCAAACTTGGATATTATTTGATACCCAAACTTGGATATCAATTTGTTTTCTTGGGCTTCTTTTGACTTTGATGTATTTAATTTATTTTTCATTTCAGGGAATTTCAGGATCCACTGGTAATGTTGGTTCACCTGGTTACCCTGGCAGGCAGGTGAGGTAACTATATTTACACTTCATTTTTGTTCGTGTTCATTATTATATTGTATGTTGAGATTTTGAGAGTCAATGTTCAAATGATAATTGATTTATTTTTTTAAATAATGAATTACTTAGAACAAAATAATTTCAAAATGAAAATGGTAAAAATCCAGCCCTGGTTGGTTGTGGCTCAGTGGATTGAGCATTGACCTGTGAACCAAAGGGTTGCCAGTTCGATTCCCAGTCAGGCCACGTTCCTGGGTTGAGAGCCAGCTCCTCAGTTGGGGGCATGCAAGATGCAACCACACGTGGATGTTTCTCTCCCTCCCTTTCCCTCTCTCTAAAAATAAATAACTAAAAATCTTTTAAAAAGCAAGAAAATGGTAAAAATCCATCAAGAATGTTACTGCAGAAAGTATTAAGATTGGAGTGTTTGATGCTATATACCTTGAAATTTTCAATGCCTAAGGATCTGATAAGATTGTAAAATAGCCCAGCTGCTGATTTTACAATACTGCCACTGACTAAAGTGAAGTCATGGTAAGAGTTAAGACTGTAAACATAATTTTAAAATAGCACAGTTATAAAACTTGGGACACATTCGGCAGTGCTACAGATATCACTACCCAATACTGCTATCTGAACTAAATTTAATTTTGTATACTGTTTTTGAAAATACATTCTAATCATTTTGTGGTTATTTTTCTCTGATTTCTTTTTTTTCATGTAGAGTAGTAATAAGATATTTTCTTTATTAGTTTTTCATGAATTGGTTACTTACTCTTGAAATTAATTATTCATTTAGCATATTAGAAAACTACATATTTAATATCTTTTTTATTCTCAAGAATGAAGGAAATAAAAATGCCCAAAAAATAATCTATTGTTAAACAAACTTCATTATTTAAGTCTTTAAAAATACATTGAGGTTATCATATATTACTGTCTTACTACCAAGTGATAATTTATGTTATATGAAAAATATATACTGAAAATACTCAAACATAGAGACTTGATGTATTTATGTTTAAAAGTTATGGGAATATACTTTAGATAATTAGAAGAAGTGTTTTAAAAGAATAGTTTTCCAATGAGAATAATTTAAAGAAAAAAATTTTTTTATATCTGACATCTGTTAATCTACTGTATTTACGTATCTAAAATATATTTGTGTATAGATTACCTACAGTGCTTCTTTTGGTTTTAAAATCCTAAAATTACTTGAATGTATGTAGTCTTCATTAAGTATACATAGATGTATCAATAACTCTTTACAAGTACTATAATAAGATGATGATATCTTTTGTTCACACTAGGGATTAGCTGGACCAGAAGGAAATTCAGGCCCTAAAGGTGTACGAGTAAGTAAGGATTTTCATTACTTTCTTAAGAAGTATGCTTGTATAGCAGTAGCATGAAATATACAAAATACCTACCATTTTCACACTTTTGTAGGAACTTTGAATGTAATGCATGTTTAGCTTGAAAAGAATTATACTTGTTCAATAGATGTTTTCTCTTGAGACCACAGAAAGTAGTCTTATGGTAGTAGGTTTTATATTATCCTTTGATAGCTGTTACCTTCTCTACATCATGTTGCTAGCTCCTAGAAAAGTGTCTGGTATGCCATATGTTCTATAAACATTTGTAATGTTATTTATGTATAAACACATTTAGACCTAAGAGATCATAATGAAAAAAATAGAGGCAAAAAATCCATATTAATTAAGGCTGAGGCAATATGATATAAAAACTATCTGATGTGGAGAAGTACCTACAAAAAAGGAAATAAGATTATCATATCAAGAACATTATTGAACTTCCAAAGTTGTTAGCCACTCTTCATTAAGGAAGTAAAAGAAACTACTATGATATATTATATATGTGCTACAAATTAAAATCAAAGCTGGTCCTAGGAAAAATTAGCATAATTATACTAATATTTTTGTTTTAGCCCTGGCTGGTGGCACAGTGGATAAAGAGCCAGCCTGCGAACCTGAAGGTTGCTGGTTCGTTCCCCAGCCAGGGCACATGGCCAGGTTGCAGGCTGGGTCTCCAGCCGGGTCTGTGGCTGGGGGTGGGTGAAGGGTGGCCATGCATTGACGTTTCTCTCCCTCTCTGCCTCTATCCCTTCTCTCTTTGGAAATAGTGGGTGAAATCTTAAAAAGAAATTTTTTGTTTGTTTTAAAAATTCTTCATTTTTAAGAGTTATTTTCTAGAATCTACATCTGTGTTTTATCTAAAATACTTTTTTTGAAATAAATATATAAAGTATTTAAATAGCATGTGCTATAATGGTGTTTTACATTTTTTAAATTCTTAAGCACTTTCAAATATTTTCATACTTCTTTTTCTTCTATTTTGCAATCAATCATGTAAAGTAGGAGAACAGATGTATTATCTCATTTCATAGATTAGAAAATAGTAAGCCAGAGAATTTACATGCTTTGGCAAAGTGATAGCTGGCCAGAACCAGAATCAAAGTCTTCCCACCTCTTTCTCTGTACTCTTTCTGCTTTATGTGTGCTGTCTCTACCCTTGCATTAAGCGAAAATATAATGGGAAAAAATATTTTTCATCAGAAGCTGCAACAAAAGTAAATGTTAACTTGAATTCAGGAAGCAAGAAGAAATTAGAGAACTAGAACATAGGTTTTGGAGTAGATAGGCCTGCCTTTTCCCCTGCTTAACTCCTCATTCTCTAGATTTGTGAATTTAGATATCATTAAACCCTCCTGTGCTTCTTTTTTTTTCTCATATTTTATTAAATGCTGATAATGAAATTTACCTTCAGGTAGTTATAAGAAGTACCTGAGCTTACTGTTTTTAAAACACAGTACCTAGCATATAGCATAGTATGCATTTTCTGTGCAGATTCTATCATTATTATTGAACTAGGGAGTATCTTTGATGCTTGAGCTAATAACTCCAAGACATGTTATTCAACACCATGCAGTTTTCTTTTACTTCATTTTCTCATCTTGTTTCAGTGATCCCTGTAACTTTTTGAAGTTATTTTTATGTCATTTTTACACTATATTATACATTCTTTTATTGATTTTTATTCATTTGTATTGAAAAAGGTTATAACCCTTTTTAAGTTGTACTTTCAGGTTTTCATGGCTAAATACATAAAATAATTTTTAAAAAATAATACAAATCTAATCTTTTTCTGATTGATGTAATTCTTTCATTTTCTTTTGGGATAGTGGGAGGAATCAGGAGGGCATTTCTTTGGGATTTACATTCACAACGTGTCTCAAATGTAGATTTTTGTTATTAAGACCAAATGTGATTAAAAAGATAAAAATTAGAAAATGCACTGACAATATTATAAAGTGTTTTTTATTTAAATTGTGTCCTGTTACTGGACTGTACTACATGCTATGCACTTTAAATTAATATTTTAATAAATCATGTGATATATTATCTTTCATCTGGTATTTAATGGCATTAATTGATGGTGAGATAATTACTTTTTAAATATAAGTGCTTAAAACAGACCATCATTTGTAACTCTGATTTGGCATTTCTTTGAGTAATAATATGCTGGCTTCCTCATAAATGTAGGCATGTGTGGGGCCTCTTCTGATGTTTTAATGTCCCAGCTGGTGACACAAAATTGCCTCTTAACTGGATATACAAGCTTCAATATAAAAAGCAAAAGTGCCCTGGCTGGTGGCACAGTGGATGGGCACTAGCTTTTGAACCCAAAGGTTGCTAGTGTGATTCCCAGCCAGGCCACATAACCAGGTTGCAAGTCAGGTCTCTAGCCAGGTCTGTACCTGGAGGCAAATGAAAAGCAACCATACATTAATGTCTCTCTCTCTCTGCCTCTCTCCCTTCCCCTCTCTCTGAAAATAATAAATAAACTCTTAAAAAAATTAAAAGCTAAGGTGATGTTATTTTTTGTTATTAGTTTCATTATACACTAAACTCTAACAGAGTGATGATGTTTTGAGAATGACCACAACCCTGTGTGATTTCTTTGGTGGGTACTCCTGACATTTTATTTCTGTTAGAATCAGTATAACATTGATCAAAAAAACATTCTAAAACACTTATGTAATTACAGCATTGTTCCCTTTAGAATCTTACTTGTAAAATATGCTTATACACTATACAGGCTCTGTTGGATAAAGGTCTGACTTTTCAACTTCTGAGTTCTCCAGTGATTATTTAGTTCACTGATATGTGTACACCAGTAAGGGTGTCTGTTTCTTTTATTTGTAAGCAAAACTCCAGTTGTATATATTAAAACAAAAAACTTGTTTATCGACATGAAGCCATCTGCAGCTAATGATTCTGAACATACTTGCAGCTTGTCATCATAATCATAAATGTTTGGTATTGTAAATACTTTCAGATGCTTCACTTTAAAAGGAACCTTCTTCGTCCTCTAGATGTGTGGCTTTTAAGTAAACAAATTATGGATGTTCATTTTTTATTAACGTTAAGTAGAAGAAGACTAATTCTTTTTTATTTTTTGCTTGTTCATATAACCTGTAGAACATAGGGAGTTTTAAACTTGTTTTTCCAGTCAAAGGGAAAACCATGGTGTAACAGCTAAGTAGCTTTCATATTCAGGATAAATGCCTCACAATGTCTTGTTCCAGGCTTCTTAAAAATTATTCCTGAGACATTTACTTAAAAAAAATGTGATAAAATATGTACGGGGTGGGCAAAAGTAGGTTTATGGTTATTCCTGTGCAAAATAATACAATTAATCAATGACAATACAAGAAGAAATTCTCTGTTTTGCATACTCAGAATTGTAAACCTACTTTTTCCCACTCTTATATAACATAAAATTTGCCATATTAACCAATTTTTAGTGTATAGTTTAATGGCATCTTAGTTTAGGCTGCTATAATAAAAATATCGTAGACTAGATGGATTAAATAATAAGGATTAATTTCCCATAGTTCTGTAGTCTGAGAAGTCTAATACCAAGATACCAGTAGATCTGGGGTCTGGTGAGGGCCCATTTGCTGGCTTGTCAAGAGCTACCTTCTCTTGGCCAAGAGAGCAATCATCTCTGTCAAATCTTATAAGGATACCAATCCCATTCATGAGGGCTCTACTCTTGTGACCTAATTACCTTCCAAAGGCCCCTACTTCAAATGCCATCTTATTGGGGATTAGGTTTCAACATATGAATTTTGAGGGAACACAGACATTTAGTTCGTAGCAGGAGGCACGAAGTACATGCACATTGTTGTGCAGCCATCACCATTCTTCTCCAGAACTGTTTCATCCTCCCAAACTGAAACTTCATTCCCATGAAATGTAACTCCCCATTCTCCCTCTCCACAAGACCTTGGCAACCATTCTTCTCTATCTATGAATTTGAGTTACTCAGTGTTCATCATTTAAATGGAATTACAAGGTCTGTCCAAAAGGTATCCAGCCATGTGATATGAAAAATAGACATTTATTGAAGATATAAGATACAAGAAAAATTGTACCTAGCACAATGATACTTCAGTCTCCTTTAAAAGTAGACTCCTCGGGACCTCACACAGTTTTCCCAGTTGCCATCAGCTGCCTGGTCATATTGCCTTGAATCTCATCAATGGTCTAAAATCTTTTCCCTTTCTTTCTTTTTTTTTTTTTTTTTAAGATTTTATTTTATTATTTTTTTTAGAAAGAGGGGAAGGGAGAGAGGCAGAGAGGGAGAGAGATATCAATGTATGGTTGCGTTTCACCTGCCTCCAGCCACAGACCTGACTGGAGACCTGGTTTGCAACCTGGTTATGTGCCCTGGCTAGGGAATCGAACCTGTGACCTTTGGGTTCACAGGCTGGCGCCTTATCCACTGTGCTACCAGCCAGGGCCTTCTTTTCCCTTTCAAAGGTGATTTTAGTTTTGGGAAAAGCCAGAAGTTACAGGGTGCCAATTCAGGGCTGTAGGGAGGCTGAGTCCCCTAGGTAATATGATGTTTCACCAAAAAACTCTGTGTGAGAAGTCTGCTGGTGAGATGGAGGCATAGGTAGATATGCTTTGCCCCCTCAAACAACCATAAGGATTATAACTACCTCAAAACAAACAAACAAAAACAACTCAAACTTCCAAAAAATAAAATTGTATGGATGTCTGTCAAGCAAAGATTTTTAAAATTTTATTTTAAAGATCTTACTAATTTTAGAGAGAGGGGAAGGGAGAGAGGCACCTATCCACTGTGCCACCAGCCAGGGTGCCAAGCAAAGATTTAAAGAGGAAATAGACATCCAGACAGGTAGGAGGCACAGAGCTAGGGATCCAGGGTGGAGAGGACTTGGGGTAAGTGGAGGTGAGGCAGTAGTGCCAAGGCTATTGCTGTATCCCGGGGCACAAGAGGTCCCACATACACATGTGTCAGATAAAAGCCAGGAGAGATACTTAGGGAGTGATCCCAGACCTAGGCTAGACCATACAGCACACAGTTCCATGCCGGGAAAATAAAGCCTCACAGTTTCTGGCTGTGAAAACCAATTGGGATCAGGGTGGTGGGGAGAAACTGCCAATCTCTCAGGAGAGCCCATGTAGAGGGCCCCCATTGTCCTAGAATGTATGCAAGCCCACCCACTCTGGGAACCATGACCAGGACAACAGCTAGAGGGGCACAGGTCACATATGGGAAAGGGGAAAGTGCCTGGAAAAGGGACAAGTGCTGAGCAACACTTTTTCCTCTCTGACCCCTCCTCTAAGTGTGGCATCACAAAGGGATGGAAAGGGTTGCCCCAAACTGTCAGATACCTAAGGCTGCTCCCCTTATAATGTAACAGGTATGGCAGCTCTACCTAGTGCACAGAGATAAACAGAACAGCTGTCAAATTGAGGAAACAGGGAACTATTGGCCCAGGAGAGAGAGCAGATCAGAACTCCAGAAATGGAACTAAGCAAAAAAGGAGATAGCCAACCTATCGTCAGACACAGAGTTCAGAACACTGGTGATAACGATGCTCAAAGAGATGACTACACTAAGTGAAGGCTACACTAAGTGAAATGAAAAAAATCCACGTGGACCCAATAGTGAAGGGAAGGAAGCCAGGGCTCAAATCAATGATTTGGAACATCAGGAAGAAATAAACAGTCAGCAAGTACAGAATAAAGAAATAAGAATTCAAAACAAACAAACAAAAAAACAAGAAGAAAATAAGAGACTCTGGGACATCTCCAAAAGTGCCAGTATCCGAACCATAGGGATGTCAGAAGAAGAAGAGGAAGAGCAAGAAATTGAAAACTTGTTTGAAAAAATAATTAAATAAAACTTCCCTAATTTGGTGAAGGAAGTGGACATACATGTCCAGGAAGCACAGAGAGTCCCAAACAAGTTGGACCCAAAGAGGACCACACCAACACAATTAAAATGTCAAAGGCTAAAGACAGGGAATCTTAAAAGCAGCTGAGAAGAAAGTTACTTACAAAGTGGTTCCCATAAAACTAATCAGCTGATTTCTCAAAAAAAATTTTCAGGCAAGAAGGGACTGGCAAGTAGTATTTCAAAGTGATGAAAAGCAAGCATAAACCAAGATCACTCTGTTCCGCAAAGCTGTCATTTAGAATGGAAGAGCAGATAAAGTGCTTCTCAGATAAGGTAAAGCTAAAGGACTTCATTATCACCAAGCCATTATTATATGAAATGTTAAAGGATCTCACTTAAAAAGAAGATCAAAACTATGGTCATTAAAATGTCAATAAACACAACTATTAACTGAACCTAAAAAATAAAAACTAGTCAAACAATTAGAACAGGAACAGAATCATAGATATAGAGATCATATGGAGGGTTATCAGCAGTGAGGAGGAAGGGGGAGAATGGGGTAAACAGTACAGGGAAGCACAATTAGTAAGTACAGAATAGACAGGGGGTGGGTGTTAAGCATAGTGAAGGAAATAGAGAAGCTAAAGAACTTATATGCATGACCCAAGGGCATGAACTAAGGGGGGAATTGCATATGGGAAAGGGGTGCTGGGTGGAGGGGGGCAAAGGGGAAAAATTGGGATAACTGTAATAACATAATCAATAGAATATACTTAAACTTTGCATAAGATGTGATTCATTAGTGGGTGTGTTTTGGCGATGAGCTGCCAATCACCAGTTAGTTGCCCATAGCTGTGGCCTTCTGAAGCATCTGAATAATTTTTGTAGAGCAATATTCAAGCTTAGTGCAAAATTTGATGCAGATTCATTGCTCTACTTGCTCAGTCATTTTGAAAGTGATGACTTCATAGTACATATGTCCATTCAACTGCGTCTACCAGTCCAACTGACTAGTATAGTGAAGTAGTCATTGTTCATGCATACACTTTACAGTCCACTCTCTGTCTTCCAGATTACGAAGATGTCATGCCAACTATTCTTGTTATGTTAATAATGGCTGGACTTTTTTCCAGACACACTTTGTATACATGATCATTTTTGATTAGCTTATTTCACTTAGCATGATTGTCTTCAGGGTTAATATACATTGTAGCATATGCTACAACTTTCTTTTTTAAGGCTGAATATTTCTTTTATGAATATACCATATTTTGTTTAGCTGTTCATCTGTTGAACATTTGCATCTCTTCCACCTTTTGAGTTTTGTGAATAAGGCTGCTATGTTTTACAAATGACATTTACATTTTTAAAACCTGAATTCTTTTTAATGTTTATTATTATTGAAGTATTTACTTTGAAAAGTCACCCATTCCCTGAGTCAAATAAATAAGCCTTTATTTAAAATTTAATGAATATGGCCTTCAGTACGTCTCCTTCAATATTTTTATACCATGGCTCTTCTCTGTAGTCATAAAATCATTCTGAGTTTTCCATCTATTTCAACCCTTCTCTCTGGTTCAGTGATAATTTTTCTTTTTCATCTTCTCAGAGCTCTAGCCTACCCATAAATTTTATGTCTATCTATAAGGTTTCTATGCATCTCACATTTCAATTCCCTTTCAAGGCAATTACATTTGAATGCCTCACCATCATCACACACTCAAAATAACTAACAGAACTCATCCTCTGTTTTCCATATTTCTGTCAATCTAACTGTAAACCTGAGAATTACCTTTGTTTTAATCCTTAGAGACATATACAAAGACCTGTTGGCCCACTGTAATCCTAAAGAATTTTATACACTCTAAATTTCATTATATCAAAACTATACCTAATTTTTAAAAATGGTCCTCAGTATAAATTACAAACTTCCATCATTACATTTGTCTTTTTATGATGTGACCACTACTACCCTTTTTAACCCTACCTCTTGCCTGTCAGCCACATAAAACTATTTGCAGTTTAATGGAAATTTATTTCTTACTGATTGATTGAATGATTAATGGTATATTACCAGCCCTCCTTGGAATGCCTTCAAGACTCAACTCAAATGTTGCCTCCTCTCTAAAACTGCATTGAATCTTCCTTCCAATTCAATCCCATTGTAGATTGAATTTTTTACATTACATATCACATAATCATATAGCAATTCTCAAATGATATTACAATTATTTATTTGTTTTCCTCTCCTAATAAACTATGAACTACTTGAAGGTACTAATTTTTACCTTTATCTTGATAATCCTGACACATAATGGCCATTAAAATAATGTTTTATGACCCAATGATCCAGAGTGATATTTCTTCAAATTTGAACCATTGAATGAGCCTTCTAACTGCTTTTCTTACATTTAGTGTTTGCTGCTGTAGAAGTATTCTATATCTTGCCAACAGATTAATATCTTGGAAAAACAACTTGACATCTGGGTATTACCATACTCTCTCAAGTCAGTAGCTTCCAATTGTCTAAAATATAGTCTGAAATTCTTAGCCTGAAATTTAAGGTTCTCCTTAAGGTTAAGGTCTCCAAACTACTGTACACTTATCTTATTAAATTAATGAAACAGGGGTTTTTGCCCTCATTCATAGCATGTTGCACATAAATTTCTGTCAGTTACCATTTAAACACTCTCCCTGAGTTCTTATTATTATATCTCTGTTTACTGTAATTGTTCTACTTAAAGTATTCTTTCTCCATCATCTGCATATCAAGATTGTACCCACTGTGTAGATCTATCTCAAGAGCAAGTTTCCTTTGAAACCCTTTGATTGCCTTGACCTTCTGCCACATTAGAATGAATATCTTCCACCTTTGTACTTCCTTTTTGTACTTGTAATAGTCTTTTGGTACCTCCATTTTGCTCAGGTTTTAGTTGAATATGTACCTGTATTTTCTGCCCACTGTAAAATTCAATCAAGAAAAGTATTTGGCTTTGTTTTTATTAGTTATCATGTCATAGGTTACGTTCTCTGCATTTTTCCTGTAATGAAAAGATTGACCCATACTATTAATTTCTGGAAGAAAAGCAATAAGGTGAAGGAAGGCATATACTTTCACATTGCATGAAGAAATTTTAAGTATTTCTATTTGTAATTACTTATAGGGTGAATGTTCAAATGAAATAATACAAAGATTATTTGTTTACTTTAAGGGTTTTATTGGTTCTCCTGGAGAAGCAGGACCACTGGGACCTGAAGGAGAAAGAGTGAGTTCAATTCTTTAAATATTATTTATCAAGTAGTAAAGATATGATAATGTACAACAGTGTTCATAAACTCAGATGTCAAGTAGGTAATTTTACTGAGTGAAGCAAGCCAGCTTTAATAAAAATCACCTACCCCAAATAAGGTTGTCTTAAATTTTACCAAATTTTGTTTTGAGAAAGTAAGATAATACTATTTTAAATTCAGTTTTAGAAAACACAATGAAATATTAAAATACCTAACTATGAACTTTTAATTTTGTAATTCATTAATCTTTGAGTATAAACTCTGCACAAGTCTTTTATAATGAATGCCATGGGCAGTAAATAATTCAGTCACAGATGTATTTTTTGTTTGGTTCAATAATGAAAGGTAGCTGTTCATAAATGTAAGTGCTTGTGAATCAAAATAATCTTTGCAAAATGGTTTGTTATATATTAAAAAATTAACATATGTACAGAGGTCTGGCATCCCAACTTCATTGTACCTAGATTCTGGTGCAGTTCAGTGATTTCTATTTGCATACCTTATTTTACATTGTTGATATTAATTCAAAAGAATAAAATAAAATGAAAATAGCATATTATAAGGTTTAAAAGCAAAGAAAATATATTCAAAGTTTGGCATTTAATTCTATTATAGAAATTCTATTCAGGCCAAAATGCTCATTTCTGGAAGCTGACTTTTGCTAATGAAAGTAAACCAGATCATTCTTGCTAGATGAAAGATTTTTCAAATATAAACTTTTTCAACTGAATGAATTGAATTTCATTTTCTTGTAATTACTTGTAAATGCCCTGCCAGAGAAGAAATATTAAGAGTTTATACATTGCTGTCATAACAAAATGTTCATTCTTCTTTGGTGAGATGAGGTGAAGATTTGCCCATGGAAAACATACAGGTCATGTGTTTTCACTTCCATAAAATATCTTCAGAATGATCTGACATATTAGCTACTTATAGGTAATGTTTCCAATCCATCATGCAAAGAATTGAGCTGCTTCTCATTGACCAAAGGAGTATATACAGTTCACATTGTTAATTACTCTGCTGTGCATGTTATAATCCTTTCCCAAAGCTTTTGCATGAACTTATTTCTAGTAATTGATGTAGTTAATAAGCCACAGTTATATGTTATTGCAAAGTTATCATCTTGGATTTAAGAATCCCAGTGTTGACACTGACCAGTGGACACACTGACTGCAATTACATTCACTAATTTTGGCCAGTCTATACAAAAATGTTAAGACTGTTGCAAATCATAAATATAAGATCATTTTTATGACATTGTGCCTATCATGGGTACCATGTCCTAATATCATTTAGCTATTTACAATCTGATTAAAGCCATAAATTATATAGCTAACTAGGTGTCATTTCTATGTTATAAAACCTTTAAGTAGAAAACAGCAGAAAAAAATATATAGTGCTAATCATTCCTGAAAACCGAAAGTCCTTTCTTGAAATTAATATATATGTTTATGAAAAATATATATATTTATTTGTGAAAAAATGCTTATATAATAATTTTGTCTACATTATACTGGGATTTAGTGAAGCTATTATAATTTTAGAAAATAATTGATTTTTTTAATGATTGGATATATTCTATAAAGATGCATAAAGTACTAATGAAATGAGTCTTATTGCTTGCCTGTGAACCCTTATTTGAAAGAGATATTAGATGAATATTTCTCAAACACTACCAAGTTGAAAATAGATGGATTACTTTAACCAATGATATCTTCTAACTTACCTACAGTTACTGTAAGTCCCAACCTACATGGTTCTGGCAGATTTCTTAGTCTCTAACGTTTATATGTAGTTTTAAGTCTCAAAGTGATTATATCAATTAGAATGATTTGGACAGCAAGTAACAGAAAGCTCCAACTCAAACTAGCTTAAAAATGAGGGCATTTTTAATGATGATGATAAGGATAACAGCAAATTATTTACCAAATGGTTATATGTATGCAAGGCACTATACAAATGCTTCATATTAATTATCACCTTTAATACAACACCCAGCGAGATAGGTACTATTATTATTATGACTATAGATGAAGAAAATAATGCACACAGAGAGAAAGACTTGTCTAAGATTATATACTGAGAGCAGAGCCAGGATTTGAATATAGATATTCTGGCTCCAAAACCTGAGTGTTTAAGTACTGTGTGCCAGTGTTTCTTACAGGACCAGAGATCCATAGGTTATGTAGGATCTAGGCATAAGATGATCTTGAGCCCAGTGATATCACTGTTTTTCTTGCTGCCTAGCCTCATGCTGGCTTTATCCTAAGTCTTGTTTCCCATATGATTGCTAGATTGCCAGTGCAAGGGCTAAATGCACCCTTGTTTATGTCCTGCCACAGAGACATGGAGGCAGAGGGGAGGTAATTGGCCCTTGGGTATGGAAAATAAGACCTTCCTGATGTCTTGGTTGGACCAGCTTTGGCTGTGTGTCTACCTCTGGACAAATAACTGCTACCAGAGGAATGTCAGGATCCCATTTGGAAGAACAGATGGGATGGATCCCTGAATAAAATCAAGATTCTGTTAGGAAGAAGAAATGGGTCCACTTCAGTTACATTAATATATTGAAGCTTTTCTGACTATTACACCAATTTAAAGAACACTTTATTTCTCTCTTTGGCATATTTCATTGATGTTTGAGGAAAAAATATCAAACTTAACTATTCAACAGATATTTAACTTATGATTTTTTTTGGATTTTTTTTTATTTTAGGGTGTTCCTGGGATTCGTGGAAAGAAGGGTCTTAAGGGAAGACAGGTAGTTTGATTCTTTTTTCCTGAGGTTCATTGTAGAGAAATATTATGCAATTGTGTGCATATTTCTCATCTATTAAAATATGAATGTGGTTGTTCTTGTGCACAGTCCATGCCACTCAACACAATTTAATTTTTGCCACTTTGACAGTCTAGCAAATACTATCTGAGAATATAAAGGAAAATTTAGATTAAAAAAATAAGTTAAAATTTAACAGTTCTCCCTTACTTAATGTGCCACTGGAAGAGACCCTTTCTTCCATGACAAGAGCTAAAATGTCACAGAAAATACATGAACAATTTAAAAAACTAATGATAGCACTATCCACCCTCATGGGTTAGAGGTTTTTTTTTACATATTGCTTTAGCAGTTAAATGAGAAACTAGTTTGCTAACACTTCTTATATTTGCAGGTTAAAAAAAAACAATGAAAATTAATTTTTCCAGATAATGTAATCATTTCAGAGAAGGTGAAAATGTTGACATTATCTGATATCCCATTATTTAACAAGCGAGATAACTGTGGTTTGGGGAAGTATCCTCAGGTTATCTGGCTGGCTGAGTTAATACAGCTGAATAGCTACCTGCTTTTCACACATGCTGTTTTTAGTACTGTGCAAAGATATTTACTAGGGTGAAACAGTCTGTGCTACACTGTTCTCTAGTCTATAAGGAGGAAAATTACTTTTTATGACATCTCTAAAATCTTGGTGTATTTAACCAAAATCTGGGTGATAATGCTAATGGATTACAAATCTTACCAGAATATTTATATTATTGTAAAGCATTTATCCTTTAAGCTTTGCAATTTTTTTTGAAGCTTAATGCTAAAAGGCTTGCTCAGAATTATATAGTAAAATTGGTAAAGTGAAGAATTGAACACAGCTACTCTGAATATACATGCAGGATCTTTTTCCTTACTTCCTAGATATTCTGTTGTCTGTCTTCTATTCACTGCTTAGAAGAGCATGATTTATTTTTTCATGTCATTTTGACAAAATACAAAAAAGCTATTTTAAAGTTTCACTTTAAAGATTTTAATTTATTAAGATTGAACTTACAAAATTGTTAATAAATAAAAAAATAAGCCAACTATTTTGTTTTGTTGCACTTACCTTGAACTTTAAGACTAATCTTATAGCAACAGGGAAACTGTTACCATCACCATTTTTTATTCTTAAACTGTGCTAAATATTCTGTATGCTACCCACTTAATTACAGTCTACTTTAAAATGTTGGTGTGTTATTTCTTTGTTTTAGCCCTAAAACATAACCCCAACAGAAATACTTGCCAATTTATTATGGGTGAAATATTTAAATTAAATATGCAGATGTAGGATGTCTCAAACTTGACAGTAGATTAAGTTTATCTTCTTTATTCTTGCATAAGCCATTCTGTATTTATTTTATTCTCTTACCAAAGTATGCTGTCAGCAAGAACCTAGTATAAAGGAACCATGGACATGGACAACAGGGGGGATTGACTTTGTGGGGAATGGGTGGGTGGGGAGGGGGACAGAGGGGAGCAAAAAAGGGGATGGATGTAATACAACAACAATAAAATTAAAAAAAAAATGTATGCTGTCAGTAAAATAACTTAAGTTATTTATGCCACTATATAAATTACTTCCAATACTTAAATGTTACCCTACCTATTAGCAATTATATTTTAAGTGTAGTTTAAGACAAAATAAGTACTCTGCAAAGGTTGAATTTTAGGTGTTGTTGAGAAAATATTTTCTCAAAGCTCTAGTGACCTATCATTTCAGTAGCTACCAACTTTATTAATATGACTAGTCTTATATAAATATTAACTTTATCTTGGCAATATATAGATAATGTCTACTTTCCTATAAAATTGTTTATGGAAACTTATAGATAAATTCTAGGTTTCTTACTCCATAGGGAATTATAAAATTATCCAACAGATGCTATGATTAAAAAGGTACTTTAAAAAAAACTGGAAAACATAGCAAGTGGAATGATTACTGAGTTCTTTTTTTTTTTTAATTTAATTTTATTGTTGTTGGATTATATCTATCCCCTTTTTGCCCCCTTCTGTCCTCTTCCCCACCCATGATTATTGGGTTCTTTGTTTGATTGCACTCTGCTTTGCATTACAAGTTTGTAAAGTTTTATTGATTTAAAAACATAAGCTCTTGAATAAGGGGAAAAAGTGGGGACAACCATAATAGTATAAAAATAAAAAATAAAAAAGTATACTTTTGTAATAGATTTAGATCCTTTATTTGAAAAACACATGCACCCTATTGTTCCCTAGTGTTTATGATAGAAAATTTGTCTGGTGCTGTGATATGTCATGTATACTATCTGTACTTTTCCTTGTCTTTACCACAAAATGATTTGGCCATGATTATGAGGAAATCACAGCACTTAGAGTAAGATACAGTTACAGCCACAAGGTACATTATGCCAAGGCTGACCTCAGACTCTTCCAGCATGCTATTCTACATGTAAATGTTTCCTTATGTGCTACTTATTTTAAGTAAAATCATCTTTAGCTGGCTTGGACCTTAAGTTAGGACAAGTATATTAGCATGGGATATTATGCATCATGGGACACTTATATTTCAATTTAGGTGATTAATAATTCCATGAGAAGAATGGTCTCATTGCTGTTTAAATAACAGTAAAAGGAAAATATCTTTTGATAATATGTCCACTCTCTTTGATATGGAAAATGTTAGTTGTATGGAATACAAATATGGCCATTTTCTTTTGGCAACTTATTAAATCTTGTATACTATTTGTTGTTATATATGAAGTAAATACTCAAATGCAGAAACAGAACTAAAGGATTCTAGGCCTCCATATAGACAGAAACCTGTGCATCTGAAAGAATGTTATAGTAACCTAGAAATGCTGGAATCTGAAAGTACCTGTATCTAAGAAACTTCTGGCTGTGCACCTGTCCAAGACTGTTACTTCCAGTTTGCTATTTCAGAGCTATTTAGAAGTGTGGGTTGACACCTCATTAGGCTGTTGCTCTGTGGATCCCATTTATTTAATTTGCCATCATTAGTATAAATATTATTAAAAGATGTACTTTATTACAATTATCTCTTCACTTAATTACCGACTTAGTCTTCTGTGTTTCAGATTAGCTTGTTACCTCAAATTTTAAGTAGCTAGAAGTGTTCAGTCTTATGAACATAGAAGAGTATGATTCAGTTTTAAATAATTATATTAACATATAATTTGTAGAACAGTAGTCCTTTTTAGATACGTTTGGGAGTTTTATGTAACATTTTACACTTAGATTTTTAAAGTTAGAAGTAAGGCCAAAAATAAATCACTTTACTTTCTGTATTATATGTTATATGAAACACTCTTAACAGCCAAGATAGTGAAGAGAGTAAGCATAGAAAACTTTAAAATCCAAGTTCAGGTTTTTCTAAATATTCATCAGGATAAGCTTCTTTGGATTACTGAGTTGGTTTCTAACCTGTGTACTAAAGCTCTGTGTTCTATATGCATAGTTTAGACAATATTTAAATGTACATGTATTGACATCATATCATATATACAGTACTTATAATACAGAAGCATAGAGGAGAGGTGACAATCCTGTTTCTAACTCTTCAACAAATAAGTAATATTGCTAAGTTAGGTTTTGAAAAATGTTGCTGTAAATCATACACTCATATAGCTGGCCAAATAATCACTTATTTTCCTGAGTAAATACCAAGCATATAATTAAGTTTTTGTAAGCCAGCTCCCTTAGGGATGTCTGTATTTTTTAAATAAAATTATAGGTTCACAAGTAAGAGATATCTTCTCCTAGACAGTATGAATATTTTATGAATGCTATTGAAAATGAACACATTAAAAATATGTTATTTTGGTTATTCAAGAGTTATTTGTTATTTAGCCTCATACTGATATTTTTAAATTTAATGTTTGTGTTAAAAAGTTATTTCATATTAAATATTCCCAGAAAACTCTTTGTCCCCAAAATAGAACTTTGCGCTTATTCAGTATTTAGGGATTGAGTTGATATTTGTAATAAAATCTGTTTTTGTTTTCAACCAGGGAAAGTAGCAAAACTGGCTTTGTTAGGAATTTGGTTTATTTTAGCATGAAAGGGTATGTTAAAAAGTAGCTGTATTAGCAAATTCATTTGTTCCAGGGTCTTAGATTGTTGACATTTGAGAAGTCCTTTTGTTCTTGCTTGTATTATAATCTATTTCAAATTTCAAGATCTTAGAATACAGTACTTACAATCACTACAATTATTTTTAAAGACCTCATGCAATCAGTTACATATTACAAAATGTTAGTGTACTCATGCTCTTGGATATGATATAGTAGTTCTTGTCTCTTCTACTCCTTCCCTTCCACTGTCCATGGAGTTCTAGGCGTGTTCAGTAATACCAGCCTTTGAGGATGGGGAAGCCCAAGAAGCTGTTGATTCCATCTTTTCAGTATTTATTAATAGAACTTGAGTTATTTTTCTAGATACCTTAATACAGTAGTAGACAACAATCTTTATTGGTCAGGACTCTGAAACACATAGAACTACAGTTCTATTTTACACATTTTACTGTCTTTTTTGAGAAGCTTCTGGGCATAAATCTAAGGAGTCAGATCCATCCATTGATTTATAATAGAAAAGAAGAACTCTGTTTTTAAAAAACAGGGAAGCAGGGAAAGAGGATGTGTTTGTATTTGTTAACTTCAGATTTTATATATATATTACATAATTCCAAGTAGCTTCCTTTTTAATGCAAAGTTTTCAAACTTCATTCTGTAGTGCCACTGTTAGAAAAATCTACAGTTGCTTTGGGTGGGGGGAGCAATTTACAATGCTCTCAGATTGATTTAATCAGTAGTCTCTTGTACTAAGTTGGCTATGCATATTTATATGGCTCCACAGACTTAAAGTACTTATGCCAGAACTGACTTGCCTGGATTGAAGATAAACATGAAATTGGACATTGGGAGTTTACTCTCAACAACTCTCAAACTGTTGTCAAAATATAGAGGTTTTCTAAGGAGTTTTTCAGACCTGATAGGAATAGAATATAAAAAATCGTATTACATTTAAACTCTGAGCAAGAGAAAATGTATACTCAGTTTTCTTCCTATGAAAATCAAAACATCACAGCCTTACAGTACAAGAGAAAATAACACCCTTACTGTATTGTAACACTCAGATTTCAGAGATGTTTACTTTTTTTAATTATAGAAAGGAGTGTCTCCTTTTCTTACACATCATTCTGTTACAAGGCTCTATTTAAAGTAAACTGTATTTTGGCTTCTAACTCCAGTGTTAGAATTTCAGAATATAAAATCCTTCTGTTAGACATCTGTTATTAGTTTCTATCTTTAGCTCAATACCATCTTAAATTTGTATTGCCCAGTAGTATTTCACATTTTTACATTTTATGGAAACTTGGGAGACAGTGTTTTCTTTTGCCTAGGAAAAGATTGCAATTCTATCATAAAGTATTGCTCTTGCTAAGCATTATGAAAAAGTCATTAATTTTTAAGTGATCCTGCCTCTTTTGGGAAAAAAAAATATTTACTGGATTCTGCTTTACTGGCTGTAGTCTGTACTGACCATATTTGGCTAACTATAGCTTAAGATGTATGGAAGACCCGAGACACTGAATTAAATCTACTTTCAAGGTTGGGACACATACTGAGTAGAGGGGTGGATATTCAGTGAACTACAGTTGATAATGTGGGGAAAGTCTAGGTAGAACTAGTTTTCACAGAGATATGACACCAATAAGTAGAAACTCAGCCAGACAATTATTTTCAGAGCAGATACATTAAAGGAAACCTTAGAGAGGGTTGTACGTTATCCATATCAGGAGTGTGAGAAGGTAAGTGTGAATATTGCCATGAGATTTGGCTTAAGGTTTGGGGACTCTCTATTCTCTGTGTGAAAAATGGCAAGAATAAGGTAGGCCCCTATTATTGAGGGATAGGACATGATATTGTGTATAAAAACCGGTTTTTGGATACAAGAATAAGGGAGAATCAAGTTCCTAGGACTGGAGTACAAGGTTGTAATCAGCTTTTAAGAACAAGGCATGGACTTGACTCTGGAAACGGAGGTCCAAATAGTAACTAGGAGAATCGGACTGTTACTCTTTAAATTCTTAAAGTTTAAAATTAGTTCCAATGGTCAGGACATGGTTATCTCTTGAAGTGTAGATCAAATTATCCTACCTGTGAAGAAAAGAAAGGGGCAGAAACTTGGTGATCACAGAATACTTAACATTCTAGCTTTTTCCTATGGTGGTTATGTTTCACTTTTGAAGGATTTCTTTATAATGTGTATTCATGAGCAGAATGTGTAGAATTAACTCCTAGGTTTATTTAAATCCTAGATAAATTAGTGTGATCATCTCTTACTCACTTAGTTTTGGTAAAAGTGGAATTGCTGTTTTTATTGTTAATGCCTAGTTAGTGTATATATGCCTTTTATTATAATTTTTATATATCTATTTTAGATTGAATATTGTTTCTAAATATGTGTTCTTTAGAAAGAGTAAAATATATTTATAATTACCTGGAGTCTTTAACAAAAATTTTTCATTGATTATCTTTTTTTAATTTTAGAAATGTAGTCATTAGTATTTTATAGTTCTTTTGTTCCTCATATTTCTTTAAATATTTTATATGTAGTATTTTTATTTCTATATAGAACTAGGAAAATAATCCTTTGACTAGACTCCCTGAGGAAAAGGTTTTCCACTGTTTCAAGATATTTTTTCTGCTACCCAGTGTAGTATCTATTCTGAAAGATTAACACCACATATATTCAGGCATGTGAAGTCTGGAATAGTAGTTTTGTTTTAGTGTTTGATAATTATCATGTTTGATTACAGTACCATTGTTAGACCCAGGCAAAGAAAGAAATTTTATCTGGGCTCTGCACTTTTGAGGCCCTGGGCATCACAAAAAATAAATTATTTTTTTAAAATACAAGTACCTGTGTCCTTCAGAATCCATTCCTTTGGACTGGTACGGTGGCCCTAGACATGCATTCCTGTTACTATGTGTTAGCTATCTAATGCAGCATAACAGAATACTCTTAAAGTTAGTGTTTTAAAACAATAAATCCACAGTATTTCTCAGAGTTCCTGTAAGTTGGGAATTTGGGAGTGGCTTATCTGGGTGGGTCTAGTTTATGGGTTTCCCTTGAGGATACTGGCAAGATTTTGGGCAGGACTGTTGTCAGCTGAAGGTTTGACTGGGGCTGGAGGATCTGGTTTTTTTTTAAGATTTTTTATTTATTATTTTCAGGGAGAGGTGAAGGGAGAGAGGCAGAGAGGGAGAGAGGCATCAATGTTTGGTTGCTTTTCACCTGGCTGGGAATCGAACCAGCGAGGAGGATCTGTTTTGATTCACTTACTAAGTGGTTATTTTGGTGCTAGTTAACAGGAAGCGTTGCTCCCTCCTCTTGGGAAATTTCCACATGGCAACTTGAATGTCTTTATGACATGGCTGTTGGCTTCCACCGGAGTAAGTGATCCATGAGACCAAGGAAGAAAGTATAGCACCTTTTATGACCTAGCCTTAGTAGTTCCACGCTATCACTTCTATGTTTTGGGAGGGGACCACACAAGAACATTAATACCAGGCAGTGAGAATCATGGAGGAATACATCTTTGAGGCTAACCACTATAGTTTAATAATATTCTGCCCTCAGAGAAATTGTTTTCCATATTTCTTGCCTATAACCGCATGTCTGAATGCCACGAAGGTTTGCGGATGGTACCATTGCTGTCATTAGAGACAGCAACTGCTTAAGATATTGGTAAGGATTTGAGCAGGCAATAGAAGTACTTAGCAGTCCAGCTACTTGTTTAGACTATTTCTTTGTTTGTTAAGAAGACCTTTACTGAAATACAATCCACATATAAAATTCACTTTTAAAGTATTCAATTTGGTGGTTATTAGTATGTTCACAGAGTTATGCAGGCATCACACGGATTTTAGAACATTTTCATCACCTGAGAAAGAAATCCTGTACCCATCTATTAGCACCCAGTCCCCAATTCTCCCCCACACCACCAGCCCTAGACAACCAGTAATCAATTCTCTATCTCTGTGAATTTGCCTCTTCTGGACATTTTGCACTAATGGAATTATGCAATATGTCCTTCATTCTTTATTATTTCACTGAGGTTTCTGGAAAACCTACTTAGGATCTATCTAAAAACTCAGTCATCTCTTATGTTTCAGATTTATTATGATATTTTTCCTCTACTTTTTCCATTACCTATGCATCATAAATACTTTCAAATACCCATATTAGCTTGTACCAAATTGAATGATGTATTGTAGATTTGTGAGCTGTTTAACAACAGAATTTGACTTCCAAAGACAACGAGAGGGAAATACCTGCCTCAATTTTAACTGACTTTGAAGGGAGTATAACTATAGCATGTTTGACTACATGGGTGGTTTGTGCATTGTCCTCTGAATATAGAATTAGAGAAACTGCTTTTAGTGCAAGTTAACTATTTCTTAAACATAGCATATGATATCCATTTTAAGCCATCTTTTAAATTTAGCCTATTCGTATTTGTACTAATGAACCAATTACTTTTGTCAGTCTATTAACATGTAATATTTTATACTGTGTTACCTAAAGAGTTATAAGAATCTAGTTTATTTTTTGTTAGCCTTATAAGTGTTTAAAAATAAAAATTATTAAAGTGCTTACAATGTTTTATAAGTCATTTTGCAATCTAGTCTTTTAAATCCAGTGGTAAATCTTTAGAGAAAAACAGTAGTATATAAAGTAGGAGTAACTAAGTAATAATTTACTGTAGCGTTTATAGTGAAAAAGTATGTTACTTTATTAATCTTTATAGTGTTAAAATGTAGAATTCCCAGTAGGTATTTGGAAAACAATTTTCAGTAGCACCATACTTCATGTTTCCAATATTTATGTGCATTATGCCTTTCCCCAATAAATTTACACTTAAGTGGTTTTTTACATGTTAGATTGTGTCTTGTAATGGGGAGTTAAGGTATTCAGCAAAGCACAGCAGAAAGAGAGCTTTGACTCTGGGATCAGACAGACTCAATTCACTTCTCAGTCCCACCCATCACTTGTGGGTGCAAATGACTTAACCTGCCTGTGCTTTAATTCCATCAACTGGAAATTCAAAATATTAGTTCTCATTTGTTCAACCCACAGTGAAGATGAAATAAAGTAATGTATCTCTATTAATGTGAATAAAGCCCTTAACACATGGTAAGTGTGCTAGCACATGCTTCATGATATTACTCATTTTGTTCTTTGTGATGTGAGTATAGGAACAGCATGAAATAGCAGACATAGTGGATTGGTCAGCTAGAAATCTTGGTTATCTTTTCCCTCATTTGGTGATTTTTTATATAATTATAAACAAATTTCTATTTTCTCCAACTTAGCTTTCTGTACATACTATATAGCATGTAAAATAATTTTTATGAAATATAGGAATACTGTACTTTAACCAAATCAATGAAGTGTTATGCAAAATATTCACGTTTTTGTTGCAGAACCATTTAAGAATTAGAAAATAAATATCTCTTATGACTTAATTTCTTACTAGAAAGCATAGCAAAATTGAATTCTTTATCTATTTTGGGTTTAACATTTCTTTCTCTTTTCCTGGGCCAGGGTTTTCCAGGTGACTTTGGAGAGAGAGGCCCTGCTGGTCCTGATGGTAGTCCTGTGAGTAAATTGTGAGGGTCTAACCTTGTAATCTAACATTACTCAGACTGCATAGCAACTGCACTTGCCTGCCTCATTACCATATTCATGAATAAGCACTGTTGGCCAGACAGTTTCAATACCACTGTGCATATTCTAATTTGTACTTTGCAACATGAGAAATAAACCAAAAATGTTTGATAAATAAACTGTATTTTGAAAGACAATCACTGACATTATTTTGACCATGTTAAATGTGATTGCTTAAATAAAATAGTAAAAGTATATGATCACAGTACTGCTTGCATATTGGGGAGTAGAGAAGCTTTCCATGTAAATGAAGGTGCTCACAAACCTCATGTGAAAATTGTGCATTTAGTGACTGTTCTTTTAGATTAACCTTTTGAATATTTTACAGAGAAGTCTTCTTCTTTGGGATTGTTCGGACATCTGTGTTCAGATTAGGAAGCCACTATTCAGAAATGTATTTATTTTTATTATCAAAGAATAATGATGGATTGCTATTTTTCAAGATTATTGAAGATAGAAATACCTTCATTTTTGTCCTAAAAAAGCATCCAATAGCTATTCCCCCAATTTATGCTATGCACATATTTTTTTTCATAAAATTTTAAGGTAAAATTAGAATAACCACAAAAATCCTTGTAGACTACATTAGTAAGAGTTCCTATATTTAGGCATATGTAACTTACTAGCATTTATTCTTGAAGTATTTGAAAATAGTTTCTTTCTATAAATTATAACTGTATCAGCTTATTTAGTGAATTTAGCCAAAGTGTTATTATAATGGTATCATAAGTAGAATATTTATTATCTTATTCTTGCCCATGATTCTGGGTCACTTCCCATTTGAAGCATAATAAAGTAAGCATTATTTACTTGTTTGCTTTAATACCATTTATATTCAATTATATGCCACTTAATAATGAGATGCGTTATTAGATGATTTCATCATTGTTGTGAACATCATAAAGTGCACTTAAACACAAACCTAATAGGTATAACCTACTACACACCTCAGCTATATGGTATAGCACTGTTGAATGTGTGATTCATTGTTGACTGAAATGTCATTATGAGATATGTAACTATATTTGCATACCCAGTGTGAAGCTATCTCATTTAATACTTTGTCAGTTAAATATATATGGAGTTTGTTAGGGATGGATGCCTACAATATTTAAAACTTTTCATTTTGAAATCTCTTTAAAATATAATGCTTCTTGAAGAGAATTTTGAATTTTTAAAATGCAAGAATAAGGTAGATATTTTCAGTTTATTGGTTTATAATTCTCTATATTTTATAGTATACCTTTGTTTAAAAACTATTTGAAATGTAAAAAATAATGAGAGACTTTTCTTGAACCTTGTATCATATGAATATGTGACACTGACATGGAGTTGATTAAAAATTATTATAAAAACTATCATGGTGAGTTCAAAAGACCATCACAGAGGCCCACTCATTGCAAATCAACTGGAAACATTATTGTTGGTGATTTTAAATCTCATTTAAATAAGTTAACAATGTTGGTAATTTCTTACATTTGCCTAGTGATTATGAAAAATTTTAACCTTTATATATGATCAAATTGTGATCTTTACAACAACGATAACATATTAATCCTGTTTCATAATGACAAAACTCATGTTTAAGGAATTTAAATAATGTATTTCAAGAGTTGATAGTGCTTTAAATCATCTGAAAGTGTTCTGACCCTATATGCTTATTGCCTTTCTATACACTTATAGAGGGTAGTTATATCTATGATGCTGACTACTAATGGAATTTATTTTACTTGTTAGATACGTAGGATATACAGAGAAAACTATATGCTAGGCTAGGTGGTAGTCCTAGCAGCCAAAAGCATGGAGCCAGGAGCACTTTTGAGGAATGTAAACTGCCACCAGAGATTTACACTTCTTAGAAGTATGCATAACAGTAGGGAAGTTTTAGAAGTTAGCTGTAGAATTTGTTTAAATTTGATGCATTTTTTCAAAAAAAATTCTGTCTTTATCTTTAGAAAATACACTTAGTATTCAGGGATTATATTTAACCAATTATGCACATTTTTTTTACTTAGGGACTTGTAGGTAGCATTGGACCCCCTGGATTTCCTGGGCTCAGAGTGAGTATTAAATATTGTTATTCTTAAAAAATATATTCTTGTGATTTATATTTGTTAGAAATGGTTTAAAACTTTAGAAGAATGAGAAGTTTAGTGTCCTTGTTGGATTTCCACCTTGCTCATGTTGTAATTTCCTAATGCAAATTAGACTAACGGTATGAATCAAAAATTACACTTTATGACAAGCTAAAATAAATTTCTACAGATTTATGTGTACATACGTATTTGCACCTATCTCATTAAATGTTACTTAAATAAGAACTAGTCCCTTCACTCTGACCATATGGCTCAGTTGGTTGGGCATCACTTGACAAGGTGAAAGTTACCTGTTTAATTCCTGATCAGAGCACATGCCTTGGCCACAGCATTGGTCCCCATCCCCAGTAGGGGCATGTATAGGAGACAGCAGGTTGATGTTTCTCCCTCACATCGATGTCTCTCTTCCTTTCTTACTCATTCCCTGCCTCTCTCTCTAAAGATAAAGAAATAAAATATTTTTTAAAAACCAGTTTCTTCAGTAGTATAAGACATAGAACAGCCACTTCTGTCCTTTCAGAGTCTCTAACCATCTAATCTGGACAGTTCTGAACAAAAATGCATAAACTTTATACGTGGAATAAAATTGAATAATCGGTTAGAAAAACCATCCTGAACAAAAGGTAGGAATAGGACTTTACCAAAGCCATAAAACATTTAAATATATAATTTATTTATTATACTAAAAATATACGACCTTATTGTTTGTCCACTTAATCAGTTGTTATGCAGTGACTTAAACTTGAGTTTCACTTGAATGCCTAATGTAGGCAAAGCACAGTTAAGTAGCCCAGATATGTAGCTTTCTGATAATTTTAGATGATTCATTGTCATGAACAGACTGCTACTTCTGCACTTACAGGAGATGATCACTGTCATTAACTAAGAAAGCAAATGACAATAGCAATCAGCTGCATGAAAAAAATAATTTAGAAAAATCACTATTTCATCAGAAACTAAACTTGCTGGATGGGAACACCTGACCTCTCATCGGCCATTGGCAGCTGTTTTTATATAAAGAATTTATCTTCAGGTGTTTATTTTTTTTTTAATTTAGTTTGACTCAGAAGTTCTCTATTTGTTATCACTGTGTGTGAGGCTCTTCTGCTTCTGTTACTATATCCCAGACACTCTTAGTGAAGCTCCCACACATGAAATAATTTCTTCTGTCTACTTCATCTTCCCATGAAAGAGAAGTATGGGAGGTAGTAGGTGCTGAAGGACCTTCAGGTTATCTTTGTGGAACTAAAAGCTGCTCTTGTGTTATCATGGATAACTTTCAGAAGACTATAGTTTTTCAGGAGTAAGATTTCTCACAGAACTTGTGACACGGCACAAAATATTTGATGTTTCTTAAGTTCTATACTCATACCATTTTACTTTTTATTTCCTTCTTTTATTAAATCCTTTAGAGTATATATGGTTTTTCATACTTTCCAAAACTTCCTACTATTTTGTGATGTTTTAGAGTCTCTAAAAAGTTAAATAGGATATTGTGCATGCAAAGTACATTTATCTGAAGATTCCAGACTATGCAAAGTAATATAAGTATTTAATGAAATAAAAGTCAATATTATATAATCTATAGAAAAACCAATAGGATGACAAAGAAATATTTGCGTATAAGCTATTTCTTTCCACCATGACCAGTATAACTCAGTTGATTTGGCATTATATTGCAAAATAAAGGGTTACCAGTTTGACTCGTGGTCAGGCCACTTCCTGGTTTGGGGATTTGGTCCCCAGTCAGGGTGCATGCAGGAGGCAACCAATCAATGTTTCTGTCATTGCTGTTTCTCTCCCTCTCTTTCTCCATTCCTTCCCCTAAAAATAAGTAAATAAAAACTTTTAATAAAAGATATTTCTTTACATGCTTAGATAGGTCATTGTTGTATAATTTCTAAACAGAGATGTTTATTGAATTTTTAATACTATCATAGGTTTTAAATCTGTGAATTTTGAATAAACTGGCCTCTGTAATTAATAAGAACAATTTTTCCTTTTGACAGAATTTGCCAGTGTTGTATCAATATTGCATATCTCTTTATAATTTGGAAAATCCTACACTTTGCCTCTCACAGCTCCATTTATTTTAGGATCAAGCATTTGGAAATACTTTATCATAGTTCTACATCACAGACTTTAGGACTTATCCAAAAGTAAAGATGTCATATTTTCCATTCTGAAATTTGTGTTATATAAATGTAAACTATTAGAAATGCTCCACTGTGTTGGGAGATAAAGTTATAGAAATCACTGGTTCAAATTTTATCTTTAAAGTTAATTACTTCCTCCAGTATTCAATCTGTTCTTTACTTCAAAACAATTATGTGCCAGTTGTTGTGTAGGGTCTGGAAGACTTAAGATGAGTAAGAATGAGTAAGACATGTTTCTGCTCTCACATTGCACAAACTACAAAGACTGAAAACAGTCCAGTACAGTATTCTCAGTGGTGCAGTAGAAGGGTATTCCAGTGGAGACAGACATGTCTTCAAAGGCTTGGCGCATGTAATAAGGGAGAGCGTTTCAGAGAATGGAAAACTGGCTAAAATGTTGGATACAGAGGAGGGAGAAGTAAAGGGGAAGTGGAGACAAATGGAAGGAGCTGGCCCTGAAAGGGCTGCTGAAAGCCTGGTAGTAGGTAAGGGTTAGGGATACTATCTTAAGAAACTTTCATTATGACTAAATGGGGCAACATGTTCAGGATTGTTACAAAAACACCTTTAAAAGTTCCTTAACATTGTGAAGCCATAAAACAGGTTTAAACCACTTTGGTCTCTTATGGTGAATGATGATATGGTAGCCAGGCACAGAGATGTAGCAAGAGAAAGAAGGAAAATGAAGGCGTCTTTGACGGAAAAATTATACCTGACCCCTAAACCATCAAGAGATGTCCACCATTTTTTTCAAATTTTGTTTTCAAATACACTTATTGCTGCCATTGTCCTTTGTCTTCTAAGATACCATGGCAAAGGAGTCTTTCTAACTCTTGCTTGCAAGAGATGATAGTAGTAGTTATGTTTCTGAGGAATCTTGCACTGGAGCATTAAATTAAAAACCTTGACATTGACTATATCTTTTTCATATTATTTTCACAAATGTTAAACAATGAATGAATGAGATAAGCCTTGAAGAATAGAGCCTTTTGTTGACTGCTCAGCTTATTCCTGAAATTATGGTAAATTTTCTCATTCTGTAAATTTCAAATTATGAAATAAAATTATTAGAAGTTCTGGCCCATAGTAACTGCCTAATAAATGTTTGCCAAGTCAGTAGGTAAAATAAAAATCTAAGACAATCATGTAAAGTATTTATTGAGTACTTCCTAGGAACATGGCACTAAAATAGTTCTCGTTTTCAAGACTAATTTTATCTAGTTAGAAAAATACATCAAGATGAATGTCATGGACACGAAGTATTTATTATAGGAGCTCAAAGAAGGAAAGGATCCTTGTAGACGAGACCAGTATGAGGAGGCTTCAGTAAATTGGATGGACTTTACTAATGTTTGAAAGGTGGGCAAAATTTCTGAACATGGAAATAAAAAGAGGTGGTTGAAGAACAATGCTTACTGAGATGAACTAGTCCAGGTTAATTAATTCCTTTTACCATATTCTCTTTCTTAAATATTTTTAATTGATTCTAGAAAAAGAGAGATATCAATATGTTGTTCTACTAATTTATGTACTCATTGGTTGCTTCTTGTTTGTGCCCTGGTCAGAGATTAAATGTACAACCTTGACTTATTAAGACAATCCTCAATCCAACTGAGCTATATCCAGCCTGGAAAACCATATTCTCTTTCTAGTCTTAATGGATATTTAATACTTTTCTCTCTTACTAGGGCAGTGTTGGCTTAGTGGGAGCAATTGGACCTCCTGGAATTCCTGGCCCAAAGGTATGGTTCGATTTGCCTAATGAACATTTAGTTTTAATTTCTCTATGATGTCACAAATATCACTTTTATTTTTTAGGGTCTTTCAGGGAATAAGGGCCTACCTGGAATCAAAGGTGATAAGGTGATTTAAATATTTACATTATCATAGAGATAATTTCTTATTACATTTTTGAGCCAACACAACTTCTAAAATATTTTGTTTTACTATATGGGATCTAATCTGGACTATCAGTTATAATTTTTTTCAGAAGTAGAGAAAATAGATATGTTATTCTTTTATAACTAATATTTGCTTTCTTTTAATATTGCCACATTTGCACAGCTCAATTGTCTCTGTATGAAATGTGCTCTGTAGGGTGGACAAGGCATTGCAGGAGAGCCAGGAGAGCCAGGGTATATTGGAGACAAGGTAACTTTCTTTTACCATTAATTTTAAGCCAGTGAAAAAAGTACAAATTCTTTTTTTTTAAAAAAGGAGTAATTATTTTAACCATATATTTTGTTATGATACAGTATCAATGTGGTTTTTATATTCCTTGTCTGTAAAAGTTTCCTCAGTTTTTTTAAGAATACTTGAATGAATTCTTTTTAGTTGTTTGTAAATACAGTCATATGCTGCTTAACGACAGGGATACATTCTGAGAAATGTGTGTTAAGTGATTTTGTCTTCATGTAAACATCTTAGAGTAAACCACAAACCCAGGTAGTGCAGCCTGCAGCCTCTAGGCTACAAACCTGCGCAACATGCTATTGTGCTGAATACTGTAGACCCTTGCAACACAATGGTTCACTGTTTGTATATCTAAGTGTATCTAACATAGAAATGGTACAGTAAAAATACAGTATAAAAGATGAAAAATGGTACACCTATATAGGGCACTTACCATGAATGGAGCCTGCAGGACTGGAAGTTGCTCCAGGTAAGTGGGTGAGTGGGAGTTGAGTGAATGTGAAGACCTAGGACGTGCTGTACACCACTGTAGACTTTATACGCATAGTACACTACACTGAAGTTATAAAACAACACAGCATTAAATCAAGCACGAGAGAAAATAATGCAATCAAGAGGCTCAGTAAACAAGATATTTGAGACTGCTAATATAACAAGCATACTGTTTTACATCAAACTTATTTTTTATAAGTGGAGAGAGTAAACGCCAAAGTAAATACATAAATCAGGAACATAGTCATTTGTTATCAATTTGAATGTATTATACACAAACGTATGTGCTATATTTTTATACAACTGGCATGCAGTAGGTTTGTTTGTACCAGCATCACCACAAATATGAGGAATGCATTGTGCTATGACATTACAATGGCTATGATGTCACTAGGGGATAGGAATTTTTCAGCTCCAAAATAAATTTATGGGACCCCACTGTGATATATGTGATCTGTTGTTGACAAAAACAGCATTTTGCAGCACGCGATAGATACACAGGTAGTGTAATAGTTTTTCTCTCCACTCTACTGTTCTCATCTCTTAGGGTGCTACTGGTTTTCCAGGACCACCAGGCATGAGAGGAAAGCCGGGACCTTTGGTAGGTTTGAACTTTTGCTTTGCTCTTTCTGATGGAGGGAATGCACGTCATAGCATGACTCTTGAAACTTGTTGGTATCAGTTGAGTGTCAGAAGTGGTATACAGGCCTATGAGGCTGGAATTTTCTCTCTTTTAAGTTTTACAATATTGCTAAGCCCCCCAGTTTTCTGCTCTTATCTGTAGACTTGGATCTTACCCTCCCCAATTCCCTCATCTCAGCCTAAGCTAAATTTCCATGAGCCTTAAAGATCTTGGTTAATCTATCATTAACTGAAATAAAAAATATAAAGTATCTTAAATAATATTTTATTTTTTCCAAATATTCATTTATGAAATATTCTAAATAAAAATATCATGTTATATTCTCTTGTGGGTCCAAAGGCTCCAGTTTTCTTTTTTTAACCCTTTGTATCACTTAATTACGAAAAAGGATATCTTATATTGTAGTTAACATGAAACTCAACAAGTCATAAAACTAAAATTACTGAATAATTAAAATTATTTAAGAAAAATGATTAAAACATGAGTGAATAGTATATCTCTGCATGTTAAAAATTACAATAATTATTATAGTTAACATTCAGTGAGTCTTTACAAGTACCAGGCACTATTCTAAGGTTTGTATCTCTAATTTAATCCTTAAAACAATGATAGGAAGTTGGGACTATTATTACTCCCATTTTACAGATTAGGGAAACTGAGACACAGAGAGTTAAATAATTTGCTAAAGGTTCCACAGTTAGTTGGTGGCCACCTGGGAAAACATTTGTAATGACATATATCAGAGCTTATCCTCTTAGTTACTGTCATGCTGTTTTAGGATTTAACATTTTAAGGTTTAATATTTTAATATTGACTACAACTCTGTGAAAGTAAAGATTATTGTAGATAGAAAAATTAGATATAAAGTGATAATTATTAATATAACATTAAAATATACACTTCAAAAGAGTATTGTTTTCCAGAGCAGGTCATCATGTGCCTTCTAACTCCACCCTCCTACACAGGATCACTTTTGCATCGAAGAAAGCAGAATTAAGTTACATGGCTTTATATGCCTCATTCTTTATAATGCTAATAGTGGCGGCATTTCATATACACCTCTCGGGTATTATTGAATTCGATGAACAGTATTAGGCATCTGGCAAATAATGTGGTGGTGAGCATTGCTTTTACTGATTTATCATCCTGGACTCAAGGTATAAACCCAGTTAGTCATGTACCCAGACTTGTGCCCTGGAGTTGCATCTTGAAACTCCAAAGTAGATAAACAAGGGACATGAGAACAGGTCATGAAGCTAAAACAAACAAACAAACAAACAAACAAAAACCTCCAAACAAACAAAAAAAAAAAACACACACCAAAAAACCCTTCTATTTTTCAAAGATACTTCTCAAATAAGCAGCAGGGACTTCCAGTATCTGCAATGGTTGGCAAAATAAGACCCTAACTTTTTTTACATTTTTATTTTGTATAATGTGAGGGTTTTCTAAGTTTTGATATTAATAGAAGGAAAATGGTACCACATGTTTTTCTAAGGCCAATGCTAAGTAATATGTGTTACCAGTATTATTAATTCTCTTATGCTTTACAATTTGATACTTGAGAAAAGTAAAAGCCAAATATCTTGCTTATATAAGAAGTCTTTGTAATATTTTCCTTACTTTTTGATTTCATTTGTATTGATAACATTCATGTAGGTAGGGGGAATCACTGGTCTGAGAAGGAGAAACTTAGACTTTAGTTCCAGATTTGACACTCATCTTCCATGACCTTGGGCATTTAACCACTATGGTACCCAGTTTCTCACATTTAATGTGAGAGTTAGATTATATCATGGTTAAGGTTCCTTGCAACTCTGTGACTGATATTTTCCAGTCTTAGCTCTAGCTCTTATTAATGTTTCTCTAGTTGAAGCTAAAGAAAAGGCACAGAGCCTCTTTCATCTTTAACATGTTATCTTAAAACCCTTATGTTTTTCTCTGGAATAAATCACTAAAAACTCTTGATGTTGTTCTTTTAGGGCAGAGACGGTGAGCATAAGGCTGTTAGTTGCTCACTTTATACCTTTCTGTATTATTCTAACAAAAAAATTAATGTCAACAGGGATTACTTTGGTAACTGATAGTTGACTATCCTTTGTTTTATCAAATCTCTAAAAATATATACTTTGGACTGAAGATAGGATAGAAACTTATGAATTGATATTTGTGAAATGGCCTTGTCTTTAGTCTCTCACTTTATTTAACCCTTGGTTATATCTTATTAATAGAAAACATTGTAGAGGTTTGACCTGGAACCTTTTTTTGGTTGTGGAAGGAGAGAGTCTGGGTAATGAAAAATTGCTTATGTGCAATCAGCTATCATATTAAAAACAAATTATACAAGTTTGTGTCTACCCTAAATAAAGCATTTGTTTACTGTCATGAAAAGAATGCTAAAATCATATGTGTATATATTTTTTATTTTATTTCTTCTGCTTTTGGTTTTATGTTATCTAAGATTTTAGTGTTACTTACATGTTTTTTCAAATGGATCTAAGTTCCATCATGAAAGACTGTTTTCAAGATAAAAAATGTCTTGTTTTGGAAGGTTTTTGCATTCCAGATTAGGGAAGCTTTTGCTTTGCAAGTGTTTAAAAACTAGAGAAAACTACCTATCTAAAGTTGTTAAAAAATGTTCTTCCCTTGAAACAGATAAAACATATCTTATTTATTATATTATATTATACCATATATACTTTCTATTATTAACAAGAAGTTGTTGCCATTTATAGAAATTGACTTAGTCAAAACTGAATTCTCCAAAATTTTCTTGAAAACTCAGTTTTTATAAATGAGAATTGACATTCAAGGAAATTTTCAGTTGAAATTTTTCAAAATGAAAAGTTATTTGAAGAACAAATAAAGTTATTTCACTATTTATGTTTTTAAATATCTGGTTATCAATCAACTCTTCTGAAAACCAAAACCCAGGGTAGTGTGTTCTTTTATTTTTTTCCTCAAAGCTTAGGTATTTAGCTTCTTGCTTGAATGTGGCCACTAGAGGGCCCCAGTGAGAACTCAGTTTCCATCTCTAAGAAAGGCACTTGTCATTTCCAGAACAAGCCTTCTAGATACTGGTGATGATGGATTGTGATTTTGTTTATTTAGGAGAACTTAAATGACCCTTTACATAATATTGTATTATGTTTATCTGTACTGATTGCAGTATTTGTATTGTGTACTGTTTCATGTCCAGATACTCTAGCACTATATGGAATGGATTTAGTACATATAGAGAAAACTACACAATTACTTCTGGAAAAGTGGATAAACCCATGTTTTATATTGCAATTTTATGTAATCTAAGACCTATTGAAGTCAGATTTGAAACTCACATGAAATATGACAAAAATAATTAATTCAGTCATTTTTCTTGTGAAAACAAGGGTATCAGACTATTAGCCCTTCTTATTCTATGCTTTTGTCTTTTGAGAGCATTGCTAGCCCACTCTGGTTTCAGTTGTAGTCCTGCTTCTCTTTCCTCTGACCTTCCTCTACAGCCCTGATTTCGAATTGTTATTCTGAATGTCAGAAAATGGCTGCAGAGCTATTAAAACCAAATCCTCAAAATTTGAATTAAAGGATAAAATAATCTAGTAGTTCTGTGAATCATCCAAGAGAGGAGAGAGGCTGGGAAGGGAAAAGATTAATGGTTATAAAAATAATTAACATTTAGTGAGTGCTTTCTATATGCCAGGTACTGTGCTTATTAGCACTTTACATATATTATCTCATTTAATTCTCAAAGTTGACTAAGACTTAGTAATATTATTATTATTATTCCTATTTTATTGATAAGAAAACTGAGACTTAGAGAAATTAAACAACAAGCATTTAAATCCAGGTGGTACTTAATTACTTAATCAGGTCCCTAACAGTAGTAGTAAAGGAGAGAGGACTTTTCAGAGATAGCCCTAGGATTATGACTATTTATGAAAGCAGTTCTTCATCTAGGGTTCCCTATGTTGTTAAATCAAAATTTCTTTTTTTTTTTTATTGTTGTATTACATCCATCCCCTTTTTAAATCAAAATTTCTTATCTGTGAGGAACAGGCACACATGCAGAGGTTTTTTCTTGATTTGAACATTTAACTCATTAAATTGTTTGCATGTCTAAAACTAAAGAGTAAGTATATATGAGCATTACATCCATACACATTTTCTTTAAATAAATCCTCCATATTCATGGTCACAAATTAAGTCTTTCTGAATAGCTGCTACAATTTCGTTTGACAATTTATTGAGTGATGTTTGCTGAAATGTCATTACAGCTTTGTGTGACATAATATATTGAGTACTGTTTGCTTACCATGTATATTTTTCCCTTTTAAATTGTATTCATTAAATTAATGTTTATACTTTTATTTCCTCCATCCCCCATTTAGGGCCAACCGGGTGACCCAGGCCCCCAAGGACCACCTGGCCTTCCAGGACCAGAGGTAAAATATTGGTGGGAAGATGATAAATTTGAAAGAAAAGTTATAGAAATGAAGTTTGATTGGTAAAACGTTTTGACATAATAGGCTTAAGAAAGATCCTCTAAAGTTTATATCTTTGTAAACATTTTGTATTAATTTTTTTCTGATATGTCAGGAGATATTCAACAATAGTCCAAAGGAAATAAAAAAGGTATTAGCCACATTATAGTCCTCACGCTATCGCAACTGATTTATTTATTCTACATAAGTATTAGTAACTCATACTTGGGGCTTGAAATCATATTTCAGGACATAAACTCCACTGAATTTTTAATGCAAGGTGCTTCTAATTTTTGCTATGTGCAGGTATCATTTGGATCTGATATCCTAGAATAAGTACAATTAAACCTATACTACATTTATCAAATTTGCTTGTATATCCTTTGAAATTTTGGCTATGGCTTAATGCTTGATATACAGTGGCTTTTTCTCCTGCAAGCCTACATAGAACATAAGTTTCTGAGATGAAACATTTGAGTTTTTAAAAATCATTTAAAGAGTCCAAGATATACCAAAGGGAGCTCAAGTACCTGATGCTCACTCTAGTGACCAGAGGGGACAGGGAGAGTGGGGGAGAGAAGGGCTAGGGTTTAGTTGAGAAGCTAATGTGAAACAACCCTGGACATGGGCAATGAGATGGGGATTGACTGTGGGAGAGGAGTGAGGGGCAGGGGACACAGCAATGGGGGAAAAAATGAAACAACTGTAATACAATAATTATAAATTTTAAAAAAAGTAATATGTCAAAATATATACATATCCAATTCAGAGTCATAGGTGCAGTAATAAAGCTGAAAAAAATCTTTCATTTTGGGCTTCAGAATAAATACCTCAGAGCAGTGAAGTTCCCATAGTGTCAGAGCAGCAGGCAGAATTTCTAGGTGCAGCCCTATACTGATACTTTCTCACTCTCTGTAAACCATCAGATCTGCCTCTTACTCCAACAGCTATCTTTCAGGGTTGGCTGGTTTCTTGAAAAAATGTTTATTTTTGGCCATTGATACTATGACTCTGGATTGGGCACCAGCCTGCAAACCCAAGAGTTGCTGGTTTGATTCCTAGTCAGGGCATGTACCCAGGTTGCAGGCCAGGTCTTCAGCCAGGTCCCCAGCTGGAGGCAACCATATGGTGATGTTTCTCTCTCTTTCTTCCTCCCCCAACTTCCCATCTCTCTAAAAATAATGGATAAAATCTTTTTCAAATGTCTATTTTTATTGATTATCAAATTTAAAACACATTGGATATTTATGGTTCAAAAAATCTAAAGAACTGTCTTGTATACTTAAAAAATAGGAAGATAATAACAGGTAGAAATGCAGCAATATATAGATGTCATTCTAGGAAGAAGAAAATTATTTTGAATAATTAAAATAATTATTCACAGATAATTAAAATAGTAATTAAAAGATTAATGTAAGTTCATCTCTTTTATGAGCCTATGCACTTTTAATCATTTTTTTGAAAATCTCCATCAGACAGATTGTGTTTACCTGTTTTTTCACACTGAGACTATAGAACCTAATTGATCTGCCATCATCTTTACAGGTTGCTATTGTGAACATGGATTATTTTGTTGTAACTTCAGCTATAGATGGTGTGCATGCTAGGAAGGATGGTGTCACCTTCTTTAAGTATGGTTTTGGGGCCTTTTTTTTTTTTATAAAGCCAGATTAAAGGATACATGAGCCATGTTTTTATTTAATACTCAGTCTTCCAAAGATGTTCCTTTTTCTCTGTTGCCTTTGGGACTTTATGATTTGCAACCACTATGCAAGCATTGTCATATTGTCTTTGCTCTCTGCACTTCTAGATCAAAGTCGTGAACCCTGTCTGTGCCCATTCATACTCCTCACCTGTGTTAAATTTTTTCATGGGACTGAAAATGTAATCTGTAGTCTCTCAAGAATTGATGCAAGGTTGTTCTGGGACATAGGGTCTACTCTAAAGATTGTAGCTTCCTCTTGGTCATAAGAATACAATATATAGACAGTCACATCCTAGGCAACATTTTTCTCCAAGTATTTCTGAACATTATGCTTTTAAGAGAATTGCAGGTCCAAGAATTTAAAATAGTATGTTTAATATTATAGCAAGCCAGGAAAGTTTCTACTGGTACAGGAATTTTCTCATATAAAAGGCCTTATATATTGTACTAAAAGTAGATTTTATCTTATAGGCAATGATCAAAGATTTTAAAGCAAGGGAATGAAATGATAAGATTTGTGTCTTTCACATATGTATAATAGTAGCAAAGGTAAAAGAGAGAGGGAGAGGTCACAAGACTACAGGCTACTTAAGAGGATGATACAAGACCAGAGCATTAATAATGAGAGCTTGTGGCAATAAGGAGACATGTTGGCTTCAAGAAATAATTGGGCCCTGGCCGGTGGCACAGTGGTAAGGTGCCAGCCTACGAACACAAAGGTCATTGGTTCGATTCCCAGCCAGGGCAACATAACTGGGTTGCAAGCCAGGTCTCCAGCCTGGCTGGAGGCAGGTGAAAGGCAACCATACATTGATGTTTCTCTCCCTCCCTTCCTCCCTCCCTTCCCCTCTCTCTGAAAAATAATAAATACATTTTTTTTTAAAAGAAAAGAAAGAAAGAAAGAATTGGGAAATCTTAATTCACAGCACTTGAACCACCCAGTTCAGTTTTTTCAGTCATGTGAGGGAAGAATAAAAGACTTTTAATATGTCTTGCTTAAACAGTTGGGTAAAATGTGGATCACCTTCCTTAAAAACGGAATAAAAAAGGAGGCTAATGATACTCAGGTGGGTGTAGGTAATACTTTGGCTTTGAATGAGTTAGAGCTAAAGTGCCTATAGGACATTCAGGAAATTAGTCTCCTAAGTGCATAGAAAACTGTAGGCCTAAAACTCAGAAGAGAAGAATGAGCTAGAGATACATGTTTGTACAGTCGTCCATATAGAACTATCAGATGAAGCAATTGTTAAGAGGTGAAATCATTTAGAGTGTTTATGGAAAAAGGTTTAAAAATACCAGATCTGAATACTCACCCTCAGAAGGTTCTTGTCTGCCTCCAATGCGATTTAAATTTTAAATTGATGATGTAAGAGCATTAAAAGAAACTGAGGTAGCTTATAAACATACAGAGAAGGAAAAAATTGCAATAAGAATTAGAAAATATTTTGAACTAAACCAGAACAACTCACCATTAAAACTTGAGTGTTGCTCTTAAAGCAACACCTAGAACGAAATTCAGACTTCTCCACGAAGCTAAGAAGATCAAGAATAAATTAGTTATGCATAGCACATGTGTAGGGATTTGTTTCAAAAGGATAAAAGAAATAGAAAGATAGACTGTGTTTTCTCTGTAAGTAGGAAACGGAATCCCAAGAGCTAGAGGAATGTGTGTGTGCAAAGAGGGGATGCTTGAGTTCTGTGGTGAGTAAGGCACGAGGGGTGGGGAGAGGACTGGGAACCAACACCATCATTGTTATTTTAATTACAAGTTGTGTTAAGAGCTCAGCTGAGATTGAAAAACCATTTTCCCAAAATATAGCTACAAGGTCCTGTAAATTTTATTGGAATTGGATTGCAAATTTGAGCCTAAACTTTCTGCTGGTGAACAATGAAACATGATCAGTGATACAATCCTTTCTCCCTTGGGTAAAAACATATTAATTGTTCAAAAGAAGGGCAGCAACTCATGGTATTGTGTGATTTCCATCTGTAAGTATAGATTAATATCATAATGCCAAAATAATTATATTCAAGGCCAAAATGATGACACCTGCGTATATACTTCTGCGATAGCTTTTGTTAATTATTGGATGATAAAACGTTTCAGTTAACATCTGTAAATTTGGCATTAGTATCTTTTAAATGAGAACTGAGGAATTAGCCTGGGTATCTTGAACAGATTTACTTGGAGTTTCTTTATTGTGAATGTTGTGATGTAATTGTATACTTAATTTTATCTTTTTCTAAATGGCTTATCACTTGTCCCAGAACCATTCGTTAAGCAGTGTGTCTTTTGCCTCAGTGATTTTAAAATGTGACCTCTATCACATTCTACATTTCCATGGTTCTTGGGTCTCTGAACTTTGTTTTCTCTTCCGCTTGAATAGTGGTCTATTCCTGCACAAGTTTCCCATTGTTTTAATGATAGAAGTTTATGATATTTTTTAGCCTTTATTGAGGAATAACTCAGAGTATTGACATGTATAATTATACATACTTAAAGTATATAATGTAATTATTTTATACACACACATTGTAGGATGATTACTGCAATGAAGATCATTAACACATCCATCACCTCACGTACTTAACTTAAAAAAAATGTTTGTTTGTTTTTTTGTGGTGAGAGTGATTAAGATCCATTCTCAGCAACTTCCAAGTATATAGTATCATACTTTGACCTGTAGTCACCATGCTCTATATTTGATCCTCAGAACTGATTCTTCTCATAACTGAACATTTGCACCCTTTGACCCATATCACCCATTTCTTGCTCCCTCCCAGCCCCAGTCTCTTCTCTTCTTACATGGAATCAGCTTTCTAAAAAGTGTTTTAGATTTTACATATTTGATAACATATAGTATTTGCCTTTCTCTGTCTGGTTTATTTCACTTGGTATAATGGCTTCCAGGTTTATCCATGTTATAGCAATGGCAAAATTTCATTCTTTTTATGGCTGAATAATATTCCATTGTATATATGCTGCATTTTTTATTTTGAGGGACATTTAGGTTGTTTCCATATATTGGCTATTGTGAATAATACTGCTGTAAATCAGGGGGTGCATATATCTTCTTGAGTTAATATTTTTGTTTTATTCAGTTAAGTGCATAGAAGTGGAATTGCTGGATCATATGGTAGTTCTATTGTTAATTTTTTGATGATAATTCACATTCCCATCAATGGTTTACAAGTATTCCCAGCCATTGTAACAGGTATGAGATGGTCTCTCATCTTGGTTTCGATTTGCATTTATCTGATGATTAATGGTATTGAGAACCTTTCATGTACCTGTATATCTTCTTTGGAAAAATATCTATTCAGATTCTTTGCTTATTTTTAAAATCCGGTTGGATTTGTTGCTTTGAGTTTTATGAATTCTTCATTTTGGACATTAACCCCTTATCAAATATATGGCTTGCAAGCATTTTCCATTCTGAAGGTTCCCTTTTCAGTTTATTTGTCTTTTGCTATACAGAAGCTCTTTAGTTTAATGCAGTCCCACTTGTTTAACTTCTGTTGCCCATGTCTTATCCAGGAAGTTATTGCCAAGACCAGCTTTCTGCCTATTTCTTCTAGGGGTTTTATAGCTTCAGGTATTATATGTAAGTGTTTGATCCATTTGGAGTTAATTTTTGTGAGTGGTGTAAGATAGTGGTCCAGTTTCATCCTTTGGCATGTGTATATTCAATTTTCTTCCTTCCGCATTGTGTTTCTTGGTGCCCTTGTCAAAAATTAGTTCACTGTATATGCATGAATTTATATCTGGGCTCCCTATCCTGTTCCACTGATCTTTAGCCTTGCTGGTTAGAGTATTCTTGGTTGCAGGCCTTTGTTTTTCATTACTTGAACTATTTCTTGCCATTCCCTTCTGGCTTGCTGTGTTTCTGTGGAGAAATCAGCTGATAACCTTATCAGAACCCCCTTGTATGTTACTAGCTATTTCTCTCTTGCTGCTTTTAGGATTCTCTCCTTGTCTTTGAAATTTGCCATTTTCATGATAATGTGTCTTGGAGTGGGCCTGTTTGGGTTCATCTTCCTTGGGACCCTCTGTGCTTCCTGAGTTTGCATGACATTTTCTCTCCTCAAGTGAGGGAAGTTTCTTCTCATTACTTTTTCAAACAGGTTTTCTATCCCTTGCTCCTCCTCTTCTCCTTCTGGTATCCCTATGAAATGGATGTTACTACGTTTCATGTTGTCCTGCAGCTCTCTTAAAACCTCTTTATTCTTTTTCAGTCTTTTTTCATTTTGTTGCACTGCCTGGGAATTTTTTCTACATTGACCTCCAGCTGGCTGATCCAATCCTCTAGCCTGCTTTTGATTTCTTCTACTGTGTTCTTCAATTCAGAAATTGTATTCTTCATTTCCTCCTGGCTCTTATTGATGGTTTCTATGTCCTTTTTAATGCTGGTGTTGTTCTCAGTAATTCCTTGTAACGTCCCTGGAGTTGTTTGTACTTTTCTTTGAACTCACTGAGCTCATTGAGGTTTTCTATCATTATTTTGAATTCCATGTCTGATAAGGTGCTTGCCTCTATTTCATTTTGCACTCTTCCTGGGGATTCCATTTTTCCATTTGCTGAGGGTTTATTTTTTTGTTGCCCCATTTTAGGTGTCTTTTTGTTTCTGCTTCTTAGATTGGTCTGCTTTCACTTACTGTCTTTGTGGTGTGACCTTCTGTGGTATAGAGGTGCACTTTTTTTTACCTCCTGGATCTGTGCTTGATGATGTCAGCTCATGTCCCAGTCTGGGCCTAGTCAGCCAGTTGGAGACTACCAGAGATCCACTGTCTTTGTCTGTCTCTTTTAGTTGTTAATCCAATCAGCCGTGATCAGTGGTCAGTTTTAGGCACCTCTGGACGGGGCAGGTGAATTCACTTGTGAATCCAATCAACCTGTGATCTGAGGTCAGGTTTAGGCACTGCTGGGTGGGGCGGATTAATTGCTATGGGTGGGGCTGTGGCTTCTCCTTTGAAGAAGAGTGGTCTGCGGGCTGCATGGAGGATGGGTCAGCATCGGACTCACGGGCTGCTCCCTCAACTCTCCCCCTAAAGCCACTGCCCCAAACCCTCTTTAAGTATCTCTAGTCCACTTTGCCCTTTCTCTGCTGGAGCCCAGGGGAGGTGGATGCCACTGTATTGTCATGCTTGGTCCCTTTAAGAACTCAGTCTCTCTGTCAAGTCGGCTAAACCTGGAGGCTTTTTGCTTTTCACAGCTGGGTGCTGTTCTACTCTGAGCTGTGTTGCTGTAGGCTGGGGAAACCCAGTGGGGGCTTAGATCTCACCCTTCTCAGGTGGAACCCTGGCTGCTGAGATGTTTCTCTGTCCCTTCATCTGTGCCCGTGGGAGCCCCGCCAGCCTCTAGTGTCTCCGCACTTCCTACCAGTCACATTGTGATGAATCAGCTCTTCTGTTCTGTCTGTGGTAATAAGACTTTTCTCCAGTTGGTGTTCTGTTGGTTATTCTGAATGATTTCTTCCCAGTTAATTTGTAATTCCAGTTTGATGTTGGGAGGAGATTGGTGTAGCTCCACTTACTCCTCCACCATCTTGGTTCTCTGATGGTCTGGTCTTAATTTTTTGAGGCACCTCCATACTGCTTTCTTCCATGATTCTTCCATCTTTGTTCTTCTTTCTTAAGATAATTGTTGATATTCAAGGTATTTTGTGGTTTTATAATAATTTATGAAATAAATGATCTATTTCTGTGAACTACACCATTGGTATCTTGATAGGAATTGTTTTGAATCTATAGATTGCTTTGAATAGTATGGACATTGTAGTGATGTTAAATCTTTCTATCCATGAACACAGTATATACTTCCACTTGTTTATATCTTCTTCAATTTCTTTCTCTCTAGATTTAATTTATTATTGTTCAATTACAGTTGTCCCAATCTGTCCCCCATTGCTTTCACCCCCTACTCCCACAGTCAACCCCCTACCCCGTTGTTCATGTCCAGGGATCCCTTATACTTGTTCCTTGACTAGACCCTTCCCCTTCTTTCCCCCATCATCTCTCTCCCCACTCCATCTTGTCCCTGTCAGTTTGTTCCTTATTTCCATTGTCACTGGTTCTGTTTTGGTCCTTTGTTTGTTTTGTTCACTAGGTTCCACTTATAGGTGAAATCATTGGTATTTGTCTTTCACTGCCTGGCTTATTTCACTTAGCAAAATACTGTACAGTTCTATCCATGCTGTTGCAAAAAGTAGAAATGCCTTTTTTCTTCTGTATAGTATTCCATTGTGTAAATGTACCACAGTTTTTTTGATCCTCTCTTGTACTGATGGGCACTTAGACTGTTTCTAGCACTTGGCTATTATAAGCAACACTGCTATGAACATTGAGGTTCATATATTCTTTTGAATTGGTGTTTCAGGATTCATAGGGTATGAATCAATGAGATCATTGGGTCAAAAGGCAGTTCCATTTATAGATTTTTTAGGAAATTTCATACTGTTTTCCACAGTGGCTGCACCAGTCTGTGTTCCCACCCAACAGTGCACTAGGGTTCCCTTTTTTCCACATTCTCACCAGCATTTATTGTTTGTTGATTTGTTAATGATGACCATTCTGACTAATGTGAGGTGGTATCTCATTGTGGTTTTAATTTGCATCTCTCTGATGGCTTTTTATGTTGAACATCCTTTCATACATCTGTGGGCCCTTTGTATAGTTCTCCTTGGAAAAGTGTCTGTTCTTTCTTCAGTTTTTTAATAATTTTCCAAGAACAGGTTTTTTATATTATTGGTTTAAGTTATTCCTAGGTATTTTATTCTTTTTGAAATATTTGCGAAAGGGATTGTTTTTTTAATTTCCCTTTCTGATAGTTAATTTTGGCATATAAAATACAATTTATTTTTGGATATTAACTTTGTATCTTGCTTCTTTACTGAATTCATTTATCAGTTGTAGTAGTTAATTGGTGGAATCTTTAGGGTTGTCTATGTATGGTATCATGTCATCTGCAAATAATGATGGTTTTACTTCTTCCCAATTTGAATGCCTTTTTATTTCTCTTCTTGTCTGATTGCTTTGGCTAGAACTTCTAGTACTGTGTTGAATAAAAAGTAAAAGTGGACATCCTGGTCTTGTTCTGATCTTAAGGGGATTTTTTCCCATTGGAGGGGATTTGTCACAGATGGTCTTTATTATGCTTAGAAATATTCCCTTGATTCCCAGTTTGCTGAGAGTTTTTATCATAAATTTATGATAAATGTTTTGTATCATAAAATGCTAGATTTTATCAAAAGATTTTTCTGCATCTATTGATATGATCATGTGATTTTTTTGTTCTTCATTTTGTTTATGTGGTGTGTCACATTTATTGATTTGAGAACAATATACCAACCTTGCATCCCAGAAGTAAATCTCACTTCATCATGGTGTGTGATCTTTTTAATGCATTTCTATATTTTATTTGCTAATATTTTGTTGAGGATTTTAGCATGTATGTTCATTAGGGACATTGGCATATAATTTTCTTTCATTGTGTTGTCTTTATCTGGTTTTGGAATTAGGATAATGCTTGCCTTGCAAAATGAGCTTGGAAGTATTTCCTCCTCTTTAATATTTTGAAATAGTTTGAGGAGAGGTGTTGATTCTCAGAATGTAGGTACAATTTGCCTGTGAAGCCATCTGGTCCAGGTCTTTTGTTTGCTGAGAGATTTTTTAAAATTTCTGTTTCAATTTCATGAGGTGTAACCTATTCAGATTCTCTAATTCTTCCAGATATAGCTTTGAAAGATTGTACATTTCTAGAAATTTATCCACTTTATCTGATTTGTTGGCACATAGCTATTCACAGTATTTTCTTAACAATCCTTTGTATTTCTTTGGTGTCCGTTGTCACTTCTCTTCCATTTTGTTATCTTATTGTTTGGGTCCATTCTCTTTTTCGCTTGATGAGTTTGATTAAAGGTTTGTCAATCTTGTTTATCTTTTCAAAGAACCAGCTCTTGGATTCATTGACTTTAAAAATTTTTTAGATTCTATCTCATTTATTTATTTTCTGATCTTTATTATTTTCTTCCTCCTACTCACATTGGGCTTAGTTTGTTGCAAATCCTCTTAACTGTTTATTTCTTTTACTCTTTCTTGCTGAACTTGCACACTTGTTTTCCATATAAACTTTACCATTGATATATCTAGTTTCACTAAAGAAAATATTATTATATGTATTGTGTTTGACTTATATTTATAAATTAATTTAGGTGGCAATGACATATTTATGGTATTGAATCATCCTTTCCAAGAACAATGTATGTCTTTCATTTAAGTTTTCTTTTTGTGTTTTTCAGAAATATTTTCAAGTTTCCTCAGATAGGTCTTTGTACATTTCTTATTAAATTTGTTCCAATTTAATTTTATATTGTTACTGTAAATGGGAATGGGGTTTTCTCTACTATTGAGTTCTCTCACAGGTTTCTGTATGTATATGAAAATTATTGACTTTTGAACATTAATTTTACATCCTGCCACCTTAATGGTTTTTTACCTTTAAGTTAGTTTTACCTTTGATTTTATGAAGTTTTGTAGACATACTCATATAATTTTTCAAATAGCAATCATTTTAGTTCTTCCTTCTAAGTTCTCATACCTTTAATTCTATTCGCATCTCTAATGGTGTTGTAATACCTCCAGTACAATGTAGAAGAATTAGAGGTAGTGTGCATCTTTGCCTTGTTCCTGATCATAATATAAGTGCTATAATGATTCCTCATGAAGTAAATCCTGGCATTAAAATTAGAATGTGCATATATTTTATCATGTTAACAAATGTTTATCAATTTCTCTTTTGATGTTTTTAAATCAAGAATGGTTGTTATAGTTTCTCAAATTTGTATATTTTGACAAACACTTGTTATGTTTTCAACATCTAAGTATTGTATGTTGAAGCAATGGAGTATTTTTATTGCAATACTTGAAAGATATTTTGTATTTTCGGTCGTTATTTCTCTTTTCATCCAGTTGTTTAAAAAATTTTTTTTAATTTCCAACTCGGAGAACCTGTTGGTTTTGATTTTGTTAATAATTCCTGATCTTACTGCATTGTTATCTGAAACTGTTGTTCTATTTTTGGAACTTACCAGTCTTTTCTTTGTGATATTATATATGACCACTTTTTGTGAATGTACCTGAGAAGAAGATATTTTTTTCATTACCAGATATGAAGATTAATATATAATAGTTTTTCTCTTTCTTATTGACTGTGATCTTTAGGGTTTGCAATGTCTTCACTTTTTGTTTGTTTGCTTTTTGTTCTAATTGAGCTATCTGCAATAATGGGTTGGACTGTGACCTTTGTTGATCCAGTTGTTCTCGAGGCCACTATTGGTACTCATTTTTGCTTCCTTCCCTATCCCTTTCAAATTCCCCTCATCCTCAGCTATCACCTCAAGGAGGTCTTGTGGCTTATCAGGTTGTTTAACCTAAACCTTTGTTACTGAGTTCCACAAGGTAACCAGTGTATTAGTTGAGTTTCACATGTAATCCTTCCTGCTCTTTTTGCGTGAAGCAGTCTTGCTCTCCTTTTGCTTTTCAGTGTCATTTACCCGTGCCACCGCCTCCTCCTTTCGTTTGCTCACACCTTGCTTAAGAAGTTCAAAATGCTCTGGTGATAGTTACAAATTTTAGTTTAGTGGGAACTTGGCAGTATCTCCTGTCAAGAAAGAGCCCTTTTAGGTAATAATAGCGTGTCCAACCCTGAAGAGTTCAAGCTTTAAAGAGAAGAAAAACATAAGCTCTTAACTGAAATACCAGCTTTGGGACAATGAACTGCTGATACTTCCAGATTGGAAGGGGTCCACATGAATGTTAACTGTTTTTTCTCCTTTTTTAATTATGAAGAAAAAAAGTTCATTTACCTAGTCACTGACTACATGCCATGTATGGGAGACCTTAGTAATCTGCTTTAGTAATAATACTACATCTGACACAGTTGGGTCTGAGGTAGTCTACAGTCATCCTTTGAAGTCCAGCTGATATTTGTAGGAGCAGTCTGGTGAATAAATCAATGATCTTAAGAAAGACCACCATCTGTACTTATTTTAGATCTTCTGCCCACACACAATATGATTGGCATTCATGTAAATATGAATGATTGGCTGATTTTTGGAACCTAACTATAGGAGTATCCCTGTCTTTTAGGCTCTTCATTTGACGGTCCTGTTCTAATTATTTATTTGTTAAAATTTCTTGAAATACTATGTATGCGTTAATCACAAAGAATGCTGAGGTGATTTAAGTTAGGTCTTGACTTTAGGGAGCTTATAGTCAAAATCACCAGACTATGCCATAGCCTCCACTATCTGTCTTTTCCACAGATAACAAGATTAATTAGCTTTGATAAAGTAAAATATTTTAAAAGTTTTGAGTCAGTGTAGTAATCAGAGAAAATTATGAAATAGCCAAGCAGGAAAGAATATAGAACGGAGAGACCAAGAGTAAGAGTTTCTTTGGCCTGAAATAACCAAAAAAATTCTTACTCTTGGTCTCTCTGTTCTATATTCTTTCCTTCTTGGTCATGAGTTCTTGTTTATTTCAAATAACACATGTCTCTTTTTCTTTCTGTAATTTACCCTTCACATCAAAGCCTATTTTTAGAGAAAGATCTGATAGGTTTATTTCAATCCAAGCAGTAAATGGTTAAATGGTTACAGCTAACTGTAATGTAATCCCCTTTCAAGGATGTTTATATTTCAACACTAAACGTAAAACTAGAACTAATGCAATAAGTCTTGAATTTGTAGAATTTTAGGTATCATTTAGTGAACAAGGGAAAACAGGTGGTTGATTAGAAACTTTCATACTCTTCATATTAATCATACCATACAAGTAGTCATCTATTAGAAAACTCAGATCTTAATAAAAAGTTGGTCAAAGCAAAGCAGTCATGTTTTTGTTGTAAGTACTGTTATTTGCCATTGGCATTAAAGAAAATGTTTATCATTAAAGATCACTTGAACAAATGTCACTTCAAACTACTTCACAGGCTTTTTCTTGTTTCTTAATGTTGTATTTATTCTAGGCAAATTATGACATTTTTATAACAGAAGTAAATATATCTATGTATTTAACTTTTTTATATGCTTTTAACTCTTCACAGAATTAAAATATTAGATGTGTCCCAATGTAAAATGTCAAATGCTTTAAAATATAAGATTAAAAATGTTTCATACTGGTTTTTTTTCTTTTATTTGAATTTATTGGGGTGACATTGTTTGATAAAGTTATATATAGGTTTCAGCTATTGTATATTTACTATCCTAAGTCAAGTCTTTTTCCATCACCATTTATCCCTCTACCCTCTTCTACCTCCCTCCCACATCCCTTTCCTCTGGCTATCACCATATGTTGTCTATGTTTTTTTTCTTTGTTTAATCCCTTCACCATTCTCACCCAGCCTCCAACCCCCTCCCCTCTGACAGCTGTCAGTGCGTTCTGTGTATCCATGAATCTGTCTCCACTTTGTTAATTAGTTTATTTTGTTTATTAAATTCCACATAAGTGAAATCATAAAGTACTTGTCCTTCTCTAACTGGCTTATTTCACGTAGCATAATGTTCTCCAGGGCCATCTATACTGTTGCAAAAAGTAAGATTTCCTTCCTTTGTTTACAGCTGAATAGTATTCTATAGTGTAAATGTACCACAGCTTTTTTACCCATTCATCTATTGATCGGCTTGGACTGCCTCTAAATCTTGGCTATTATAAATAACGCTGCAGCAAACATAGGGGTGTTTATATTCTTTCAGATTAGTGTTTTGGGCTTCTTTGAACATATTCCAGAAATGGGCTTACTGGATCATAAGGCAGTTCCATTTTTAATTTTTGAGGTATCTCAATACTACTTTTCACAGTGGCTATGCCAGTCTGCATTATCACCAACAGTGCAAAAAAGTTCCCTTTTCTGCACATCCTCACCAGCATTTGTTTGTTGATTTATTGATGATAGACATTTTGACAGATGTGAGGTGTGTCTCATTAGTTCTTAGTGAGAAAAAATGGTAAATGCCATACAGGAATCTTTTCTGTTTCTTTAAGCATAGTAGTATCAGTTTTGATTATTAAGCCCATGCTTTCTCCCAGTTCAGCAAACCATCTTTAAAGGTGGTTTCAGGATAGTTAAAATGTTTGTTAACTCAGCTGTTAATTTCCCTTTGCTACAGAGATTGCCAAATAGTTGAATTTTGAATGATATTCTTCATAAGTAGGCCAGTTGTCTGCTACCAAAATGAGCCGAAATCAGTCATCACAGAAATACCAGAAGTGGCCAAGCAGTAGGTTCTGTTTTTCCAGCAGGGTGGTCTTCGTTAGAAACAAAAGCCAAAATTCATTTGGAGATTCTTTTCACATCAAGCAAAGGCATGCTATTAAATGCCCATTTTAGTGCCTCGTTCAACATAGTATAAGCCAGCTAGTGGCCAACTACATAAGTTGAGCAGATCTTAATGCTGATGGATTCTGTTCACTTAAACCTATTACATTTTTGTTGTCTTTTATCATTTGAGTTTGGCTGAGTAATTTGGTATTTAGTTATTAAAAAAATATCTCTGAAAGAAAACACATGATTAAATCAGTCAATAAAAATTTCTTATTGTATATAAAGCTATACCTAATAAACACTGTAGGAAGGATACAAAAATATATTTTCCATGACTTGGAGGAATGTATAATCCATCTGGGAAAATGAGGTGTATGTGTGTGTGTATATATATATATATATGCAGTTACACAATGGTAAAGGCATATGTGAGAATTAAATAAGAAGTTACAATTTGGTGTCCATGGAGAAAATAACATGAAATGGAAGAGTTAGGGATGGGAAGATGGAAAGGATGTGAATGAATAAATGGCAGGGAAAGGGGAGGGCCTTTGAGGCAGGAAGAATCACATGAGCAAAGCCTGCACAGCTAGGTAGTGTGCATGTTGGATTCACAGAATGGTGAATAAAACTTACTGGCTGATACAGATTCCTTATGTTGGCATGGAGTGACAGATAAGGTTGTAAAACTTTGCTGGTGCCAAATTGCATAAGGCCTTTGATTCCAAGCTATGTCAGAGGTAGAGCATTTAGAAGCTCAGTAGTCAGACCTAATACACAATTCTTGTATTGTGAAAAAATACAAATCCTGCCCCCTCATATTCCAAGTGAACTCATCAAAATTTTACTGATTTACCTAGTTTCTTCTCGTAGTGCTCACATATTTATATTCATTTATTCCTAGTCTAGGTGTGGGAGTCTGTTTAAGGGGACAGAATCTTCTGCCTTCCCAGGATGAATCTTAGTACTATTAGTGACTATGGCTAAATAGTACTCAGTACCTTTGTTACAGTGATATGGGCCTTAGGTGAGGAAACCTTTCCACCCTGAGAAGAGTTGGTTACATGTAGGGCAATTGTGTTTGAATATACCTCGTACTTTCTGTTCCTGGTACTTGGCCTATAGCCATTTCCCCCAATTACTCATCTTAACTGACAATGAAGACTCATTTATTATCTGTTTGGCTATACCATTTGGTTAACATATTCACTGTATATTCCCATGGACTTTTCTCAAATCTCATTAATCATCTGGTAAGGCCCTCATATTTCTTCTTCCAGAAAGTTGTGTCTCTGTCAGTATCACATCCTCATTGCCAGAATGGTCAGAGGATGTGAAGAATCCGAGATTTTGTCCCATTTGCATGCTAACAAATTAGCCTTACAGTTTCACAGATTCTAGAAGAAGACATGAGACTCCTGGAACAAAGACAAAGGACAGTTTATTATACTCAGCTGTAGCAGTTTCCAGAGCATGAACATTTTTACACAGATTCACCGAGCCTCAGTTCTCATGGGGTAATGTGAAGTCGGCTAGATGACATTTGCACATGAAGTGGATTGCATCGCCTAAGAGGATATTTGAGTTTAGGGACACTGAATCTTTTATAATGGGCAGTTATAAAAAATAATGTGTTCCAGCAAGAGAAATAATTATAGGAACAGTCAGCATTCCCGCTTTTTGCAACAGAGGGAGACATTAACTGCTATACAAAAATCCCTGAAAAGGCTGTATTCCCTAGACTAATCAGGGAATCACTTTGTAAGTTATATAATGTCTAATCACAATGCTGTGTATCTGAAACTAATGTAATACTGTGATTCAACTGTAATTGAAAACTACATTTTAAAAATCGCAGAAGTCCCTGAAAAGACAGACTGGAACAATGCATACAATATCTCATTTGCATAATGTGCACAAGTGCAAGGGACTATGGGCTGCAACAAGTCAAATGTGGGAGGTATAAAGATGGGAAAGTTCATTTTCTTTCATGAACTCACATTTTATTGGAAAAAAGAAACCCTTAATTGCAATATAGTACAATTAATACTAAATAATGATATTGACAGTTCTATAAGAATATAGTAAAAGAACAAGCTACTATTTCTAAGGGGAGCTGGGAAAGGCTTCACAGATCTTTACCTTTGAGTTGGTAACAAATTGTGTGATGAAAGAACCTGGGACAGGGAGTTAAGGAAGACTTCTAATTATCATGGTTATGTGAGCAAAGACTTGAGGAAATACTAGGGCTTATCAAATGGAAAGGATATTCCAGCACAGACATATGAGAAAGCTACATTTATTTAAAGAATAGTCAAGTCTGTTTTAATTAAAGTGAGAGAAATCTAACTCAAACTGTTTTAAACAAACAAACCAAAAAAAAAAGGCAGGATTGGCTAAAATAATTAGGAAGCCTACCAGTGCCTAAAGGTTGGCTGCATGCAGGGGCTCAATGCAGACACTCTCCATTTCTTGACCTTCCTTATCTTTGTTGGCTTCATTCACAGGAGCACATTGTGGAAAAGGTGGCCCTTGGCAATTCAAGGCTTCTACCCTCATAGTTAGCCATCTTAGCAAGAAGAAAGCATTCTTTTTTTCTTATAGCTCCAGCAAAATCTTTAAAGTGGACTCCAGCCAGTCTGGCTTGGATTACATAATCATTTTTTAATCAGCCACAATTGCCATGGGACTAGAGTGCTGTAATTGGCAAGTTTTGGGTTATTTCCCTACCCCTGAAAATGTATAGGGACCAGAAACACATGGACTGAAAATTGGGGGAGAGTAGTTTCTCAGAGCGATAGTGAGCAAATTAAGAAAAACAACAACAAAAAAAAACAAAAACCAGCCCTCCATAGGCCACATCTTTGTCATCTAATATCTACATTTACCCTTCTGCCCGTCTACACAGTTTTTAAAATGGTGTCCAGTAACATAGTGCAGCCACCTACACAATTGGAAATGCACTTTCTTTTTGCAAAGAAAGAACCCAATGTATTTATTGGCCAATTATTGCTTACAGTTCCAAGGCCAGGTTCTTGGAAAAAGTGCATTGTTCTCAGTAAGACAAAGATACAGATCTGTCCCTTCACTAACCAGTATATACTTCTAGAAGGAAATCAAGATAGCACAATATTTATGGAAAAAAAGAAAGAATAAGAAACAGCATAGAGTGGCCCAGGCCCATAGCTGCACGTTTAGAACAACAGTAGGCAATTGATACATGACAGTTCCGCATAACAATATAAATCACCTTTTTTACATCTCCTAACTTCCCACTCCCTGGCACAAACACACACAAACACTGAAAGGGGGAGAATCTGATAGTTTCCAGAATATACATTTTCTGAAGCCAGAGAATATTTTTGTTCTGTAGTGTATATGCTCAGTGCCAAGAACAATGCTTGACACGTAATAACTACATTTTGACCAAGTGAATTGATACTCACAATAGTGAACACATCCATCAAACCACAACATTTCTTTGTTTACCTTTTCCAGTCTTTCCTTTCTATTCCTCCTGTTTCTCTCTCCCCCAGTCTACTATTTATCTGCCTTTTGTCACCATAGGTCATCTAAACCTAAGTATCAAATAATGGTCAAAATAATTTATTTAAAAATTATAAATTTTGTGTAGTTTTGTGTGGATTTCAGTAAAATAAAAGTGGACTTGGCAATTGAGTTTGTAGGTACTTTTAAGACTGACTTTAAACATACTGTGAATACTAATTAAACAAAGTCTTATTTAATACAAAGAGCGTATGCTTGTATCATAAGGAGTTTTATTGTCTTTTTGTGGATTTTCTCTGCTAAGTTTTTAGGATGCAACACATAAATGGAATTCAGCTGTGCCATATTTACTGCTCAAATAAATAGAATTATAAAAGAGAAATTATAAGTATATGAGTAACAATAATTATTTGCAAAGATTTCTAACAATATCATAACAAAAAAATCTAAAACAGCAAGAGTTAAAGAGAATCAGATACCTAGGTGAATTTTTTTTTAAGATTTTATTTATTATTTCCAGAGAGAGGGAGAAAGGGAGAGAAACAGAGAGGGAGAGAAACACCAATGTATGGTTGCCTTTCATCTGCCTCCAGCCATGGACCTGGCTGGAGACCTGGCTTGCAACCTGGTTATGTGCCCTGGCTGGGAATCAAACCAGGGACCTTTGGGTTCACAGGCCGGCGCCTTATCCACTGTGCTTGAATTCTTTATTTTGCATTTATTTTTCCAGAAGTTCAGTTTCTGTTTATGGCTTTCTCGGAAGATAAAAGTTTCTTAATTTGCAGTTGCAATTTCCTTGTACTAAAGTTTAGTTTCTGTAATTTGGGAGAGTGAATTTATTACTTTTACCCTTTTAACCTTTTTTGGCATTAACTTTTGGATGTATTATTCTCACTCTAAAAAGGTAATTTTAATTTTTCTTTTAACTTTCCGGACTCACCATATTACTGACCTGGTATGTACTTGCACAAATGCCAAAGAACAGCCTCCTGTGATTGTATTTTGGATCTGTATCTCAAACCGAATTCTCTTACAGATCCTCTCACCCTCTTGTTTGTATATGTGAAATATCAGTCCTATATATAGAAGCTATATATAGAGTGACACCTTGGGGTTATTTTTAGTTTGTTTTCTTAGACAAAGGGTATTATTTAAAACTACAATCGAAAATAAAATTGTTCAATTTGTCTTTTTTTTTTTTTTTTTTAAGATTTTATTATTGGCCCTGGCTGGTGGCACAGTGGATAAGGCACCGGCCTGTGAACCCAAAGGTCGCAGGTTCAATTCCCCAGCCAGGGCACATAACAAGGTTGCAAAACAGGTCTCCAGTCAGGTCTGTGGCTGGAGGCAAGTGAAAAGCTACCATACATTGATGTCTCTCTCCCTCTCTGCCTCTCTCTCTTCCCCTCTTTCTAAAAAGTAATTAAATAAAACCTTTTAAAAAAAAAGAAAGAAAGAAAAAAAAGATTTTATTATTTTTAGAAAGAAGGGCAGGGAGTGACAAAGAAAAGGAGAAACATCAATATATGGTTGCCTTTCACCTGCCTCTAGCTAGGGACCTGGCTGGAGACCTGGTTTGCAACCTGGTTATATGCTCTGACTGGGAATTGAACCAGCGACTTTTGGGTTCACAGGCTGGCCAGCACTTATCCACTGAGCCACCAGCTAGGACCACAATTTGATCACCTATTCAGGATTAAGTATTTATTGAATATACCCACCTTCAGATGAGGCTTTGCAAAACTTTGCTCTCTAGGAAATCATTATTTATATATTTCCCTATATTAAATGATTTATTAATCTTACCTTGATATGACTTTTTTCCTAAATGTTATATTCATCTCTACTTTGCTCACATTTATAAACTACTTAAAAGATATGTTAAGCCAACTCATATTGAGTTCTTGAACATTTAAAGCACAATGGCTATAAAAGTGAATGAAAGTTTGAAATTTTTCACAGGAGTTAAATAGCCTAAATGCCACTCTTACCTATAACAACCGTGTATTTTAAAGCTACCTTATAAAATATCAAAATATTTAAATTTCCCAAAATGTTTATTTTCAACATGTTGTTATAATTGAACATACTATTTACACTGTAAAATAATTCAAAATTTTAACTTCACTGATTTTATATGGGAAAAAGTTCAATGAATAAATTTTATTTCCTCTCCTTAGGTCTTTAAATTGTTAAAAACTGTTACCTACCAAAAATAAATGATTACCTAAAGCACCCAATACCAATTCCATTTTTTACAGCTCTGTATTTAAATTGTGCAATTTTATAATTTTTCATATAGGTATAAACCATCACCAAGATCAAGATAGTGAACATATCTGTCAAACTCAGCAATTTCCTTGTTCACCATTTGTAATTTCTCCCATCCATTCTTTTTGTTTCCATCCTTTTCAGGCTACTGTTGATCTGCTTTTAGTCATTATAGATTAATTTGCATTTTTCTAAAGTATTTATTTAAATGAACTCCTATAATGTGTAATCCTTTATTATGTGCGTTCTTTTATTTAGCATAATGCATTTGAGAGTCTTCCAGGTTGGTACAATCAGGTTGTTTTCATTTTACTGCTACAGCATTAGTACTTTATTCACTGGGTTTATTTATTTTGTGGATTGTTTATCCATTTGAACCATTTTTTACCAAATGGGCTGAAAATCTCCATAAAAAATACAGAATTTATCACTCCTATTGAAGAACTACTAATGCGCTTAATGTAAGCCATAGAGAATTGCATACTTTCTTAGGACATACTAGCTTCCAAACTTCTGAATACTGCCAGAATAAGAATAACAATAGTTTACTTTTATAATTTCCCAAGAGACTAATGGAATCTGCTAGTGCTTTTGGTCCCCAGGTTTGCTTTTCAAAAATGACTATAAATTAGTCTCCAGCCTTTAGCAATTAGGGAATAATAAAACATTGCTTTTACTGGAGAAAATGCTAAGTCACTCTTCTCTGTAGTAAACAGATGTGAAGGGTCCTAAAATAGAAGACGCATTTTTACGTGTTTAGCTTTCTACTGCAGTTCTTTAATCCTCACCCAAAGATATTTTTATTGGTATTTCTAGAGAGAGGAAGGGTATGAGAGACAGAGAGAGAAACATTGATGTGAGAGAGAAAATTGATATAGAGAAAAACATCAATTAATTGCCTCCTGTATACACCCCAACCAGGGATCAAACCCACAACCTAGGTATATGCCCTGACTAGGAATCGAACCTGCAACCTTTTGGTATATGGGCTAATGCTCCAACCAACAAAGTCACCTATCCAGGGGTAGTTTCTACTTCTTGATAAAAATTAGTGATTGAATTATTTCTGTTAAGAAGGATATAAAATCAGTGTACAAAGATCGGTTGTGTTTCCATGCACTATTAACAAACTATCAGAATAAGAAATTAAGAAAACAATCTCTACAGCTGCATCAAAAAGAACATAATACCTAAGAGTAAATTTAACCAAGAAAGTGAAAACCTATACACTGAAATCTATAACACTGATAAAAGAAATTAAAGAAGACACTTAGAAATGCAAAGATATTCTAGGTTTATGGTTTACAGGAATTAATATTGTTAAAATGCCCGTAATACCCAGAGTAATCTACAGATTTAAGGTAATCCCTATGAAAATTCCAATAGCATTTTTCACAGAAATAGAACAAACATTTCTAAAATGAGTATGGAACCATAAATATAAAGCAATCTTGAGAAAGAAGAACAAAGCTAGAGGCATCATGCTTCCTGGTTTGGAAATATATTACAAAGATACAGTAATTGAACAGTATGGTACCAGCATAAAAAACAGACACATAGATAATGGAACAGAATATTATTCTATGACAAAGGGGCCAGGAATATACAATAGGAAAAAAGATAGTCTCTTCAATAAATGGTGTTGGCAAAACTGGACCCCCAATTTTATACCATACAGGTATACCTCATGCTGCATGCCTCACCTTACTGCACTTCACAGATAACAGTTGTTTTTACAAATTGAAGTTTTGTAACAACCCTACATAGAGCAAAACTTACCATTTTTCTAACATCATTTGCTCACTTTGTGGTTCTGTCACATTTTTCTAATTCTTGGCAGTACTTCAGATTCTTTCATTATTATATTTGTTACTATGATCTGTGATTGGTGATCTTTGATATTACTATTGTAACAGTTTTGGCACACCATAAACTGCATGCATAAAAATTGGCAAACTTAATTGATAAATGTTGTATGTGTTCAGACTGCTGTGCTGACAGGCATTCCTCAGTCTCTTTTCCTCTCCTCAGACCTCTGTTCCTTGAGACACAATGATATGAAAATAGGCAAATTAATAACTCAATAATAGCCTCTGTTCAAGTGAGAGGAAGAGTAACACATCTCCCACTTTAAGTCAAAAGCTAGAAGTGATTAAGCTTATTGAGGCATGTTGAAAGATTAGATCAAAAGCTATGCATTGCCTCTTGTGCCACACAGCCAAGTTGTGAATGCAAGGAAAAGTTCTTATTTTTAATTTTATTCATTTATTTTTATATTACAATTATTTTATTGTAATACAAAAAGAAATTACTCCCATTGCTCCCCCTGCCCCGTCCATCCCATCATTCAGTTCCCCCTAGTTGTCCATGTCCATGGGTCACTCTTGCTAGTCTCTTCCCCTCCTTCCCCCATCCCTCTAGTCACCTTCATTCTCCTCCTTGTTTCCATGTCTCTGATTCCATTATGCTCATTTGTTTGTTCTGTTCATTAATTTCCTGTATTGGGTAAGATTATACGCTATTTGTCTTTTGCCATCTGGCTTATTTCACTTAGCATAATACTCTACAGTTCCAACCATGCTATTACAAAAGGTAGGAGTCCCTTCTTTCTTTCTGCTATGTAGTATTCCACTATATAAATGTAGCACAGTTTTTTGATCCATTCATCCACTTATGGGCACTTAGACTGTTTCCAGCACTTGGCTATTTTGAATAGTGTTGCTATGAACATCAGAGTGCATAGGTTCTTCTAAATTGGTGTTTCAGGTTTCTTCAGGTATAATCCTAGCAGTGGAATTGCTGGGTCAAAAGGCAATTCCAGTTTTAGTTTTTTGAGGCAGTTCCATACTGTTTTCCATAGTGGCTGCACCAGTCTGCATTCCCACCAGCAGTGCAGTAGGGTTCCCTTTTCTCCACATCCTCGCCAGCACTTGTTTGTTGATTTGTTAATGATGGCCAATCTGACAGGTGTGAGGTGATATGTCATTGTGGTTTTAATTTGCTGATTGATGGCGAATGATGCTGAGCATCCTTTCATATGCCTCTGGGCCTTTTGTATGTCCTCTTCAGAGAGGTGTGTGTTTAGGTTCTTTGCTCATTTTTAAATTGGTTATCTGTTTTCCTGGTGTTGAGTTGTATGAGTTCTTTATATATTTTGGATCTCAAACCCTTGTCTGAGGTATCATTGGCAAATATGTTTTCCCATACAGATGTTATAGCAACAAGAAAAATAAAGTACTTAAGAATAAACTTGACCAAGGAGGTAGAAGACCTATACAGGGAAAACTACAGAAGACTGATGAAAGGAATTAAGGAAGATACAAAAAAATGGAAACATATACCATGTTCATGGATGGGAGCATTAACATCATTAAAATGTCCAAACTACCCAAAATAAGTTATAAGTTAAATGCAATCCCTGTTAAAATACCAACTACATATTTCACAAATCTAGAAAAATACTTTAAAAATTTATATGGAGCTAAAAATGACCCTAAATAGCCACAACAATCTTGAGAAAGAAGAACAAAGTAGGAGGAATTACAATACTGGATATCAAACTGTATTACAAAACCATTGTAAACAAAACAGTCTGGTACTAGCGTGAGAATAGACATATAGATCAATGGAACAGCATAGTCCAGAAATAAATCTAGGTCTCTGGTCAGCTAATTTTTGACAAAGTGGGAAGGAGCATAAAATGGAGTGAAAGTAGCCTCTTCAACAAGCATTGTTGGGAGAACTAGACAGGGATACGCAAAAATAAAAAAAGATGAAACTTGACCGCCAGCTTACACCATACACCAGAATAAACTCAAGATGGATAAAAGACTTAAACATAAGATGTGCTACTATAAAATTCTTAGAGGAAAACATAGTCAATAAAATTTGATATTTCACATAGCAATATTTTTACCAATACTTTTCTGAGAGCAAGGGAAATAAAAGTCCTTAAAGGGAAAAAAAAAGTACTACTCCAGTAAACTCATGAATGATAAGAAACTTATATAGCCATATTGCTGATATGGAGAAAGTTTTAATGGTCTGGGTAGAAGGTCAAACCAGCTACAACATTCCCTTAAGCCAAAGGCTAATCAAGAGAAGATCTAACTCTCTCAAATTCCCTGAAGGCTGAGAGTGCTGAGGAGGCTGCAGCAGAAAAGTTTGAATCAAGTAGAGGTTGGTTATGAGGTTAAGGAAAAAAGCCATCTCCGTAATATAAAAGTGCAATGTGAAGCAGTAAGTATTGATGTAGGAGCTGTGGCAAATTATCCAGAAGATCTAGGTAAAATAATGAAGGTGGCTATATTAAACAAATTTTCAGTGAAGATGAAACAACCTTATATTAGAAGAAGATACCATCAAAATACCAGCTGAAGAGAAGTCAGTGCCTGGCTTCCAAGCTTCAAAGGACAGGCAGACCCTTTTGTTAGAAGCCAGTGCAGCTGGTGACTTTAAATTAAAGCCAGTGCTCATTTACCATTCCAAAAATCTTAAGACCCTTAAAAATTAACTTAAATTAACTTAAATCTACCCTGCATGTGCTCAATAAATGGAATGACAAAGCCTGGATGACAACACATCTGTTTACAACATGGTTTACTGAATATTTTATTTTTATTAAATCATTTTTATTGTTATTCTTTTACAGTTGTCCCAGTTTTTCCCCTTTTGCCTTCCTTTCCATCCCATCCGCCACTCCCACAGTCAGTTCCCGCACCATTGTCCATATGTGGGTCACTCATACATGTTTTACCTAGTCCTTTGCCTTCCGTCCACCATTACCCCCCACACCCCTCCCCTCTGGTCACTTTCAGTCTATTCCATATTTCTATGTCTATGGTTCTTTTGTTTATTAGATTCCTCTTATAAGTGAGATCATATGATACTTGTCTTTCATTGACTGGCTTATTTCACTTAGCATAATACTTTCCAGTTCTATCCATACTATTGCAAAAGGTAAGCATTCCTTCTTTCTTTCTGCTGTGTAGTATTCCATAGTGTAAATGTTCCACAGTTTTTTGTTCCACTCATTTGCTGATGGGCACTTAGACTGTTTCCAGCACTAGGCTATTATAAATAATGCTGCTTTGAACATAGGGATGTATAAATTATTTTGAATTGGTGATTTAGGATTCTTAGGGTATGTTCCCAACAGTGGAATTGCTGGGTTTTCAGCAGTGGCTGCACAAGTCTGCATTCCTACCAATGGTGCGCTAGGTTTCCCTTATCTCTGCATTCTCACCAGCACTTGTTTGTTGATTCATTAATGATGGCCATTCTGACGGGTGTGAGGTAATATCTCATAGTGGCTTTAATTTACATTTCTCTGATGACTAGTGATGCTTATCATCTTTTCATCATATTATCTATGGCCCTGTATTTGTCCTGCTTAGAGAAGTGTCTATTGAGGTCCTTTGCCCATTTTTTAATGGGATTGTTTGTCTTCCTCGTGTTGAGTAATATAAGTTCTGTTAGAGATCAAACCCTCTTACGATGTATCATTGGGTAATATGTTCTCCCATGCAGTCACTTCCCTTTTTATTTTGATGATGGTTTCTTTAGCTGTGCAGAAGCTTTTTAGTTTGAGTAAGTCCTATTTGGTTATTTTTTCCTTTATTTCCTTGCCCTAGGAAATATATATTGGTGAAAATTTTGCTGCATGGGATATCTGACATTTTCTTGCCTATGTTTCCCACTTTTATGGTGTCAGAACTTATATTTAAGTTTTTTATCCATTTTGAGTTTATTCTGGTTTATGGTGTAAGATGGTGGTCTAGTTTAATTTTTGTTAACATTTACCAGACCAGTTCTCCCAACATCATTTATTGAAAAGGATATCTTTGCTTCATTGTATGCTCATGCCCCCTTTGTCAAATATTTATTTACTGAATATTTTAAGACTACTGTTGAGACCTGCTCAGAAAAAGTTTTTTTTTATAAAATAATGACTGCTCATTGACAATGCACCTGCTCACTCTAGACCTCTGATGGAGACATCCAATGAGATTAATGTTGTTTTATGCCTGCTAACATAGCATCCATTCTACAGCTCATGAATCAAGCAGTAACTTAGACTTTGAAGTCTTAATATATAAGAAGTAAATTTTGCAATACTGTAGCTGCTATAGATAGTGATCTCCCTGATGGATCTGGGCAAAGTGAATTGGAAACCTTCTGGAAAGGATTCACCATTCTAGATGCCATTAGGAACATTATGATTCATAGGATGAGGTCAAAATATCAACAGTAAAAAGAATTTGGAAAAAGTTGATTCCAGCCCTCATGTATGACTTTGAGGGATTATAACCAGTAGAGGAAGTAGCTACAGATGTGGTAGAAACAGCAGGATAACTGCTATTAGAAGTGGACCTGAAGATGGCTGAATTGCCATGATAAAAAATTCATTGCTATGAATTTCATGTCAAACCTTTGACAAATGAGGAGGTGCTTCTTATGAATGAGCAAAAAAAGTGGTTTCTAGAGGTGGAATATACTCCTGGTGAAGATTGTTAAAATGACAACAAAAGATTTAGAATGTTACATAAACTTGCTAATAAAGCAATGACATACAATTCAATAGGAAAAAAAGCAATTAAATGTTATTGAACAAATATAAAATGAAATATTATTTAGTCTTTATAAAGAAGGAAATCATACCATTGTGACAACATGGATGTACCTTGAGGCTATTATGCTAAGTTGAATGGGTCAGAGAAAGAAATACCATATGACCTCATTTACATGTGGAATCTAAAAAAAAAACAAAAACAAAAACAAAGCTTTTTAGTACAAGAACATACTGATAGTTACCCCCTTTTTTTTTTTTTTTTTTTTTTGGTTTATTACTGAAGTGTGCATCTTTTAAAAAATACATAGTTTAGGCTTCTTTGTTTTATTGCTGTGTAATTCAGTCTACACATTTCCTTTTTTCCCTTATAATTTAGTTGTTGAAGATTCTCAGTCATTTAACTAGTAAAGTTTCCCACAGCCTGGATGTTGCTGATTATAGTCTTATGGTGTAGTTACATGTTTCTTTGTCCTCTGTATTTCCTGGAATTGATAGTTATATACAGAGACCTGGCCATATTAAGTTTTATGTGTTTGTTTTTGGCAAGACTATTGGTGGTATTGTGTTCTTTTAACAGAAAGCACAAAATATCTAGTTATATCTTCTTTTTGTGATGGCAGTAATAGTTGCTTACTAAACTACCTAGATCCATTAGAGCATTTAGGGGATTGCAAAATGGTGATATTCTTGCTCTGTCATGTCTTTTATATTTATTGGCTGGAGTGCATGTCTTCATCTACTATTTGATTAGTAATGGTACAATATGTACGGTGAAGGTAGAATAAATGCTTGATTCTTCACTTATAAAGTAGTAAGTTAGATCTTTTTCATCCCCTAAATATACAGTTTTTTCTTATATAATTATGAACTTATGAATTTAAACATATTTGACATATTTTAATCCATTGTAATTCTTATTCTTACTGAAGTTCATATTGTTCCATATCAGGCCAGTGGGGTCCACTCCAAGTTCCCAGAATTCTTTTAGCAGGACTCTAGATGATACCTTTCTTGCTTTCTGATATGACAAGGTGTGCCAGGCTTATGAGAAGGTTGGACAGCCCTGGCTGGTAGCACAGTGGTTAAGGTGCCGGCTTGAGAACCCAAAGGTCGCAGGTTTGATTCCCCAGCCAGGGCACATAACCAGGTTGCAAACCAGGTCTCCAGTCAGGTCTGTGCCTGGAGGCAGGTGAAAGGCAACCATACATTGATGTTTCTCTCCTTCTCTGCCTCTCTCCCTTCCCCTCTTTCTAAAAATAATGAAATAAAATCTTAAAAAAAAAGAAGAAGGTTGGACAGAAATCATGAGTTTACCTGTAGAAATGCTCTGAACCAGTGGTTGTAAACCAGTACCAAAGGGCTAAAAGCCACCAATAAACATGTTGCCCCCCCTTTTTTTTTTTATTACTCAAAAGAAACAGGCGAGTCATTCAACAACAAAATTCTGTTTTTCAGCACTTACTTTGTTCCAGGTGTTGACTAGTTACTGGAAATATGATTGTTAATAAGACATAAAACTGCCCTTAAGTTTATACTCTGATAAGGAAAACAAAACAAGCCAAAACATTAGTGACTTTGTAGGACTGATAATGTGAGAGTTCTTACAAGGGACCTAACTCAAGATACAGGAGTCAAAGAAACATTTACAAGTAAAATATTATTCAATATTTTATTTAAAACATAAGCCTTTTAGGTGAAGAAAGGTATTTAAGGCAACAAAGGCAAAGGTGAACCTGATTTTCTTTAATCAGAAAAGCGGTCAGCAAGTCCTGATTAAACGTATTCTATTCTGAACTTTAGGAAATTTGATTCTGTAATCAGTGTTTTTGTTACCACTGCCTTTTTTTCTGCCAGAAATGTTCCCAAGTAATTTTTTTTTTTTCACAAAATCCAGGTTTTAAATTGGAGTCAAGGCATTTTGTCTTAAGCCAGACTGGATGAGTCAGTACCCTTTCTTTTGATTTTTCTTTCCAAGATGAGTACTTCAGAATCAACTTTGCTATTCCCTTTTGCTTGTGAGAATTTTTATTACCATTATATTTAAACCTCCACTGAACTACCTTTTTTAGCTGGCATTCATATTTAACAGGAACCTTCTTTACTTTTAAAGATGCTGATTCTTGAACTTATCTTACTTTGTATTCCTTTGTCCATTTCCACAGGAAACACAGAAACAGCTGTATTTTAATTTACAATTAAAATTACAATCAGGTTATTGTCATTATTGAAACTGATCATGTTGAATAAGTCTAATTCATTATTTTGGCAAGAATATTAATTACTTATTTTAGAGTAACATTCTAGTCCTTTTCCCAGCATGGAGTTTATTTATAACACACTACAGTACATTTTTGTTTCTTGAGTCAACTATTTTAGACTACTAGAGTATAATTTCCAGAAAGGTAAAATTATGATTCTCAGGCAAATATAAAATTAAACATGGGTCAGATATTTAACTCATAAATTAATGATGGTACCAGTAAGAGGTTTAGATGAGTTCAAAGAGCATTTGAGGAGATAAGTATTTATAGATAAATGTAGGAATGTTAGAATAAGATAAGTTAGATACAAAACTGATTTAAAACCTTCTATATTAATCCATAATATTTGGCATTATTTTTCTTACCAGCTAGTGGTTATTTACATCTCTATCTAACAAAAATCTACAAGCTACCATATAGTTAAGAAACAGTGAATCTACCAAAGTACATTCCTCTAATCCTTGATGGCTCTGAGTCCCATATGGCATTGAAAGGACCCTTACAGACCTCTTGCTTTTTTTCCAACTTGAAGATGAGTTTTGAATAAGACTACCATTCTCTTAGACTGAGGATTGTTTGTGAGTCCCTGATGAAACAAGCTCTGTTTTGGTACACTTTGTAAATTTCGTATTCCAACATTAAACAACTGCTGACATTCTTCAATATTGAGTTTTTGAGGAGTACAAATTGCTCTAACTGGGCATGAGAGAAAGGCAAAGGGGATTTTTATATGCTTAATAGATTTAAAACAATTTGCTATGGAATAAACTTTTTATTTTTATGTTCCCTAGGGTTTCCCAGGTGATATTGGGATTCCTGGACAAAATGGCCCTGAAGGATCAAAGGTAAAAAAATAAAAGTGTGATAGTTATATTTTCTTATCTCACATTTCAATGAATTGGTAAAAAAAAAATTAAGGAAAGCAAAATATTTCTGGATATTTTTGAGCTGTCTCAGAAGCATTTAATAAGCTTTGTACATCTTGTTTCAAAAAAAGTCAGGAAGTAGTTTGCAATTCTGGTTCTATTGGTGACCTTTGTTAAATTAGAGTATGTCATCCAATCTTTTGGGTTCAGGTCACTGAAAACTTTCTCATTTGGTTTGGACTTACATTAGGATAACAGTATTTGCAAAGCACATAAATCACTGAAGAAGTTTTGTTGTTTTTCTTTTCTTTTTTTTTTTTTTGAAGAGATGAAAAAATCCTAAGAAACCATAGCATACAATAAGTGGGTGAGGCTGTTCTGACCACTAAAATCCTTTAGTGCCCATAAAGTAACTGCTGATTAAAATAAATAAAGTCCATGGTGTGCTGGAACTTACATAGCACAAACTACCTTTAACAAACCTAAGCATTTTAAACTGTCTTTACTGTCTTTATGTATATATACATAGCAAAATTTTAAATACCAAAAGATTTTCAGGCAAGCTGACATAGAATGAGCATTTTAAGCAAATAGAGTATTGTGGAAATAAAGACGTGGAAAGATGAAAAAGCCTGAAGTTCGGAGAATTATCAGGTTATGAAGTATAGTTACTATGGAAAGTTATCAGTATGAGTAGAGAGGAAGTAGAGAAAGGAGATTAATCTGGAAAGGTATCATTAGAGCAAGAGTAGTCCCCCGTTGTCCAGTTTTGTTTTCTGTAGTTTCTGTAACCTGTGATCAACTGTAACCGAAATACATTATTATATATAATTCCAAAACTATGAAATGAAAAGTTAAAGAACTAAACAGTTCATAAATTTAAATGCACATTCTGATTAGTGTGGTGAAATCTCATGTGGTCATTCTCTGTCCCACCAAGGAGAGGAATCACCCCATTGTCCAGAGCATCCATACTGTGTATGCTGCGTGCCTGTTAGCTATTTAGTGGCCACCTTGGCTATCAGACTGACTGTGGTGGTATTGCAGTGTTTATGTTCAAGTAGTCCTTATCTTACTTAATACTGGTTCTAAAGTGCAAGAGTAGGGATGCTGGCAATTTGAATGTACTATAAAGAAGCTATAAGTGAAAAGTGAATATAGTACAAAAAGATATTTTGAGAAAGAATACATTAACATAACTTTTATTGCAGTGAAATACTATAATTGTTCTATTTTATAGTTATCATTGTTCATTTCTTATTGTTCCTAATTTATAAGTTAAACCATATATATATATATATGTATGTATGTATGTATGTATGTATATATGAAAAAACATAGCATATTTAGGGTTTAGTACCACCCGTGGTCTCAGACATCCACTGGGAGTGTTGGAAAGTATCTCCCTTGTATATTACTATATAGTGCTATAGTGAATATTTTGGAAGATCTCATTTAATCTTCACCACAGCATTATGAGGTAGATATTCCTCTTTTACAACTGGTTAAGTTATTCCTGCACAGTCATAGAACTGTCAAATGACTTAGCTAGCACTATAACCCAGATGTAATCACCAAGTTTGATCTCTTAACCACTTTGCTTTGGATTTCAATTGTGGAGAACTTTCAACACCATGCTGAAGTTTTTACTTGAGCCCTGGGCATCCTGAAGTAATCACAGGTATTTAAGTAGTAAATTGTCCTTGGTGATTTATGTTTTAAAAAGATACCTCTTGTGTCAGAATGTCGGGTACTATAAGTAGGAATGAAATTGAAGGTAAGAAAATGAAGATCTGAACTAGGACATTCATTCAATCAGCAAATTTGTATTGGTTGCCTCTTACGCACCAGCTATCATGCGAGGGTTTACCTAGGGCCAAAAAGCTCCCTATTTTCAATAATCTTACCATCTAGAGAAAGATATGCAGGCAGACCTTTATATTAATCACATGAATGATGTATAATGTGTAATACTGTATGAGTATAGGGTTAGGGGACTCAGATTACACTTTGTAGAGAAGATAGCCCTGGCACTGACATGATAAATGAGTAGGAACTTGAAGACAGACAAGTGAGATGTGTGGCATTCTGGAAAAGGAAACTTGAGAGAGAATGCAGTTGCAATAAAAATTTGGAACATATTTATACTAGAAGTTATTCCTTATCTATGTGAAATCCACATTTAATTAAGCACTCTGTATTTTATCTGGCAATCCTACTGGCCATCTACAGGCTTCCCCTGTATACAGCCACGTTTCCCTCTTCCTGTCTGTCTCCACAGAAGAATTTCCCTTCCCCTTCAGTCTTCACATTCCACATCTGCTTTGCATAAAACCTTCTCTTGACTTCTGAATGGCCTCATGCCATCAATTATCACCTTTATCCTGATCTTTGACTCAAAATTTCCTCTCTTTGCTCTTAAAATTATTTTCACTGCCAATGTTGTAGTTTAGGCCCTCTTTATTTTTCACCAGGATTAGTGTAATAGCCCTCTACATGTTCTTCCTACCTCAGCCTGGCATTTCTTCAAATCTGCTTCCAAAATGCTGATGGAATAGTTTGTCAAGTATAGATCTCATCATGTCACACCTGTGCTTAAATCCTTCAGTAATCTCCACAGCTTCTAGGTTAAGGCTTTTACTTCAGTTTTTACACATGGTTCTTCTTCTTTTTTTTTTTTTTTTTCTTAACAAGGTTCTTTATGACCTACCCTGTAGCAGAAAAAGTACACAATAAACTAATGATGAAAGTATACTATAGTAAATGAGTAAATCAGTAACAGTCATTTATTATCATTATTAAATATTATGTATTATACATAATTGTATGTGCTATTCTTTTATATGGACAGCAATGCAAGAAGTTTGTTTACACTAGCATCACCACACATATGCAAGTAATGTGTTGTACTATGACTTTATGATGGTTACAATGTCATTAGGCTATAGGAATTTTTCAGTTCCATTATAATCTTATGGGAACACTGTCATATACATGGTCCATCATTGGTCAAACACATGCTGTGGCATGTGACTGTTGTTAGGTTCACTATCACTCTTCTAAAAGCATTACTCCAGCTAAACTGTTTAGAGTACCAACCTGTGCCATACATGTCCAGACCTCACAGCTTTCTGCATGCTGTTCGTTTTTGTTTATATCTTTCTCTACCTTACTCTTCCCTACTTCTTCTAGCTATACCTTGACATCACACACCACTTTGTCCAAAAGTTCTCCCTGTCCTCCCAAATTTGAGATATCCATTTTCTGTATTCCTGAAAAAAAATAATCTATCAAGCACTTATCTTCATATACATATTATAACTGCTGATTTGCTTATATCTCTATCAGACTCTAAGGTTTTTGAGAGCAGAGACTAATTGATTTTATACATATCACAATAATTATATCCATAGCATATGATAAGAACACGATAGATGTTGGCTGAATAGATGATTGATTGAATGACTATATAAAAGCTATTTTGGAAATAGAAATAATGCAACTTGATAAATGATTAAACAAAAGTGATGGGAGAAAGAGAAGTCAAACAAAACTAAGACTCTGGCTTGGGTTACTGGTTTCATGGGCTTAAATAGGAAACTCAGGAGCAGGAACAAGTTTGGAGGATGGGGCAGACAAAAAGTTTAATTCTGCGTATATTTAGTTTGCAGTACCTGATTGACATCAAGTAGAAATAATAATAGTGAAGCAAGCTTAAAAGCAGAAATAGTGGCATAAAGGGAAGTTGAGATAGAGATGTAATATAGAGACTGGAGTTGTAAGTTTCTTATGTCTAGTTTAGCTCTTCACTGATTGTGTACTTGAACAGGAACATATAAACACATTCATTTAATTAATTATTTATTAGCATTTATTGAGTTTCTTTTATGTGTTAGTCCAAGTACTAAATGTGGGATTATAAAGATGTTTAAACCATGATCCCTCCCCCCAGATAAGGTTAGAGTTTAGTAAGAGAGTTGTAAAAAAATCACAAAATGTTGTAAGAAGTGCTACAGAAAAGAGTCGGTGAAATGCTGCGAGAGCCCTTATAACTGAGCAACAAACTTTGCCTTGGGAAATTAGAAATTACTTCAAGAGGAAGTGATGACTGAATTTAATGTTCTTAAATATAAATATCATACTAGGCAAAGAACCAGATAGCTTTCTAAATTCTTTCCAGTGTGGAAATTTTATTTCTCTTGAAGTTTTATCAAGAATAATAACAGAAAACAGAATAAAACCAACTGACTTCTTGAATATTATTATAATAGTTATCTTGAAAACTTTCATCTCATTACTTCCTTTTTGTTAGAATTACAGTGAGTAAAAGTGGGACAAAAGATGTAAAAGTCAGATATTTCTAACGAGTACGAGTGGCTGGTTGAATTTCCAATGGATGGTAGTTACTTTGTGTGCTACTTGGAGCTTGTTGTCATCAGCACCAACATCATGAACTGATTTTCTATATCTTCGAGATGCTTTCATCAAAAGAACCAGAAAAATTTAAAGGAAGAATATGATTTTATGTTTTATAGGTTGAGAAGGATTTGTTTATATCTCTCTTTTTGGTCCTTACTATTTGCCTTAAAATTGTTTCTGGAAACAAAGGAAAAACAGAGCCAAACGTACTGACCCTATAGTGATTATTTCTTTAGTTGTGTACACTATGTCACAGAATCTGACTTTATTTTGATGTACATGTCTTAAAACTGACTTTATTTTGATAACATGTCTTGTTTGGAAAATGGGGACAATATGAATTATTAAAGCTCTGTTGAGGCTATAGAAGGTGGATATCAAGAAAATTACATTTGTATTTTAAGTACATGGTTACCCTAAGTGCAAGCAAATTGAGTTCTTTTTAGAGCAGTTTGGTGCAGCTCTTAAAAAACTTTTTATTTTCTCTTCACTTTCTGCCATTTGACTAAAACCTTCAAAGTGAGATTAGAAATTTTTGTTAATTATGGTTCTATTGATTGTGTGATTGTGTGTGTATGTATATATGTGTATATATACATATATGTGTGTATATACATATATGTGTGTAGGTATGTATATGTGTGTGTGTGTGTATGTGTATGTATACGCACGTGCACATACATGCACACAAAACCTATTTCAACAAGCCTTCTGAAGTGCTGAATTAGTCATTTGGCAATATTCTTTCAAGTATCCCATAGTACTAACAAAACCACATCATGTGCTGTTTTCCATTAATTAGAAAAATAAGTTATTTGTTGCTGTAATGGTTTGTGTTTTTACTTTTGCTATAGAAATAGGGATGGTAACAAAGGCTGTCACTGCCTGTATGTAACATCTCAGATAAATTATTAGCAAAAACTTGCCATTTATAAGGTTATGTCACAGAATATATGGAATAACTTTTAATTTTTAAAAAACTCCCCACCCAAGGATATGTTTATTGCTTTTAGAGAGAGGAAGGAAAGGAGGGAGGGAAAAAAAGGCTGGGAAAGAGAGAGAGACGGAGACAGAGAGAAACATCAGTGTGAAAAGCATCTATTGGTTCCCTCCTGCATGTGCCATGCCTGGAGATTGAGCCTGCAACCTAGGTATGTGTCCTGGCTGGGAATGAAATGCAACCTTTTGGTGTATGGGATGATATGGCTCCAACCAATTGAGCCACCCAGCCAGGCTGGAAATAACTTTTACTTAAATTATTAAAATATCTTGTATGTTTACCTGTATAAAAATGCACTAACTTGGTAAAAGGAAAATGAGTAACTCTAAATATTTTTATGTCACTTTAATCCACTTCTGAAGATTTACATTCTGTACACTAAATCAAGATTTTATACAGATTTCTTATATCAACTACTTTATCCTCCAGGCAGCATTTAGTCAGCTCAGAAATATTCATTGAGTTTGTACAATGTGTTATGTACTGTGTTGAGAAATATTTATTGAGTTTGTTAAGCAGTTACTTGAAAACAAAATTACAACATGGTCTTCTGTCTACTAAGAACTTGTAATCCTCTGATAATGTGAGATTTCTACATGTGCGAAGTTAAAAAGCATAAACAGGCAGCACGTGATAAATGAGTAATAAGAACCTCAGGAGAGTATAATCTATGTGGCAATTTTTCTGAAAAACTTGTTAGAAAAATTAGGATTTGAGTTGAATGGGTTGGATTGACCAAGAAGAGCCAAGGGACAAGAGCTTCAATGCAATATGTATAACATGAGCACAGGGGTGAAGGGCAGAGATAAGGCCACCTGACCTAAAACAATAATTTAGGAGGCAGATTTTGACAGACCTTAAATATAAAGTTGAGATGTTTCAATGCTGATAAAACCCATGGAAGACCTTTTTGTTGTTGTAAAAACACATAATGTGAAATGTACTCTCTTAAAATTTTAACTGTGTAGTACAGTATTGTTAACTATATGCATGTTATTATACATTTAGGTATCTAAACCATTTCTTATCTTGTGTAACTGAAACTGTACATCATTGAATCACAATTCCCATTTCCACTTCCCCCAACCACTTGCAACCACCATTCTACATTCTGGTTCTGTAAATAGAATTACTTTTGATACCTCATGTAAGTAGAATAGTTTGTCTTTCTGTGACTGGCTCATTTCACTTAGTATTAGATCCTCAAGATTCATCCATGTATAGCATATGTCAAAATTTCCTTCTTTTTCTTTGAAGGCTAACTAACAAACCCTTGTCCAATAGTCCAAAAGTCTGCATTTTCCTCATTCATTTATCAATAGACATTTCAGCAGTTTCCACTTATGAACTACTGTAAATCATGTTTCAGTGAAGATGGGAGTGCAGCTATTTCTTTGAGAATCTGTTTTTAATTCTTTTAGATAAATAACTGGAACTGGGTGGCTGGTTCATACAGTAGTTCTATTTCTAATTTTTGGAGAAGCTTCCATTCTGGTTTCCTAAGTGGCTGCACCATTTTACATTCCCATCAAAAGTGCACAAGTGTTCCAGTTTCTCTACATCTTAGCGAACACTGCTTGTTGTTGTTAAGTATAGCAGTCATTCTAATAGGTGTAAGGTGTTGGTTTGCATTTCCCTGATAATTAATGATGTTGAATATTTTATTTTATTTTATTTTATTTTATTTATTTATTTTTGATGTTGAATATTTTAACATATACCTGTTAGGTGATTTGTATGTTTTATTTCGGAAAAAGTCTATTCAAAATTCTTCAGCTGTTATTTTAATTTGGGCTATAGGATTTTCTTGTAGATATTAAAGATATATATTAATATATATATATTAATCAGATTAATGAGTCATAACTTTTTACTCTCATTCTGTAGGTTACCTTTTCACTATTGATTGTGTTGTATTAACTGTGCGGAGGAACAATATTTAGTCTTTTTGGCTCTCGTTGCCTTTGCTTTTGCACATCTAAAAATCATTGCCAAGACCAATGCTAAGGAGCTTCTGGCCTATGTTTTCTTCTAAGAGTTTTGTGGTTTCACATTATATAAGTTCTTAATCCATTTTGAGTTGATTTCTATGTATGGGTAAGATAAGGGTCCAATTTCATTATTTGTCATGTGGCTATCCAAATTCCTATTACCATTGGTTGAAAAGGCTGTCTTTACCCCATTATGTAGTCCTGGCTCCCTTGATGAAGATCGTATAGGCATGGGTTTATTTCTGGGCTCTCTGTCCTTTTCCTTTGGTCTAATATAGTCTGTCTTTATGTCAGTACCAATTTTTTTTTTTTTTTTTTTTGGTAACAATAGCCTGTAATATGTTTTGAAGTCACTAAATGTGAGATTTTCAGCTTTGTTCATTTTTCTTAAGATTGTTTTGTCTATACAGGGTCCTTTGTCGTTCCATATGAATTACAGAATTTATTTCTGTATTGGCAAGAAATGCCATTGACATCCTGTTAGGGATTGCATTGCCTCTGTAGATAACTTTGGTTAGTATGGACATTTTAACAAGATTAAGTATTCCAATTCATGAACATAGGATCTCTTTTCATTGTTTCTGTCTTCTTTAATTTCTGTTAGCAATGTTTTGTGATTTCAGAGTTCAGATCTTTCACCCCTTAGATAAATTCATTTCTAAGTATTTTATTCTTTTTGATGTTATGGTAAGTTAGATTGTTTTCTTAATTTTCTTTTTGTTCATTATTAGTATATAGAAACACAACTAATTTTTGTATGTTGATTATATTGCAACTTTGCTAGATTGGTTTATTAGTTTTTTATAGAAACTTTGAGATTTTTTTACATAGAGATTCTGTCATCTCTGATTGGAGTTTTTGCTTTCTGTTTCCCTACTTGGGTAACTTATTTTCTTTTTCATGCTGAATTGCTCTAGGCAGGACTTCTAGTACTATGTTGAATAAAAGTGGTGAGAGTAAGCATCCTTGTTTTGATCCTAATCTTTGAGGACAGCTTTCAGTTTTCCATTTTTGAGTAGGATATGAACTGTGGACTTTTCATATATGGTCTTTATTATTAGTTTGTTGATGTTTTTATCATGAAAAAGCATTAAATTTTGTCAGATGCCTTCATTTGTTTAGGTGATCATGTTATTTTTATTCTTTATTTAATGTGGCACATCATATTGATTTATTTTAACATCTTAAAAAATTATCATACCCCTGTATGGATTCCATTTGGTTTTGGCATATGATCCTTCAGTGTGCTTTTGAATTAGTTCTGCTTTTACTTGTTTTTGAGGATTTTGCTTCTATATGCCTCAGAGCTATTGGCCTGTAATGTTCTTTCCCTGCAGTGTCTTTGTCTGGCTTTGGTATCAGGGTAATGCCTCATAAAATGAGCTTGGAAATGTTATCTCTTCTTCAATTTTTTTGTAGCAGTTTGAGAAGTATTTACATGAACTCTTTAAATGTTGGATAGAATTCTCCAGTGAAGTCATCTGGTTCTAGGCATTTGGGGGGTTGGAAGGAATAGAGTTGATCACTGATTCAATGTCCTTAATAGTTATAGATCTGTTCAGATTTTATAATTATTTATGATTTAGTTTTGGTAGGTTGTATGCTTTTAGGAATTTCATATATTCCTTCTAGGTTATCCAATTTGTTGTTGTATAATTGTTGATGTTAGTCTCTTAGTTTTTTACTTTTGTGCCATTACATCTAATGTCTGAGTAAGAAAACTGTTGCTACATTGAGAAGGATCAATAGGGTGTTTTCTGAAATAGATTTTTTTTAGTTATTTTGATCAATTTTTATTCAGTGAGCATTTGAATTTTAAAATGCATTTTGATTTGTAAAAGATCTATTTTAACTTTAAAATTTCTAATCATGTTCAGATTGTTACTTCCTTCTCTAACTGCCCTCTCTTTTTTAAGACTATATATCATGAGGGTGAGTAGTTGAAGAACATTTAGTACAGATGATGTATTGCAGGTTCTGTTGGTCTCTTTAACAGATTAAAACACTGTATATTCCACTCGTTTTCAGACTTGTGAACACTCTATTATATATTTACTGTACTATTATCATGTTAACAATGAGACCCATTGCTTTAAATTTAGAAGTACTTTTACTGAAAAGGTGTCTCATTGAAGAGTAACATACTGAGCTGATTATTTGAACATTAGCATTCTTTTTAAAAAGAAGCGTATCCTGTTTCCCAACTTTTTGTATGTCCTGTAGTTTTCTCTTCATCTACCCTCCCAGCCCATTTTGATTACTTCCTAATAGGAAATGAACGGTACAAAATAATGTTGCTTATCTCTAGATTAATGCTGATTGAAAAAAAAGTTAATTGAGCTTAAGTTTGTATTGTGTGTTCTTGTATTACTTTTACAGGGACTTCTTGGAAATAGAGGGCCCCCTGGACCTCCTGGTCTCAAAGGAGCACAGGTATGGAGAAAAGAAATATGCAGTCAGCCAACTTTTAGTTCAATCTTTCCCCATTTAATGTTTGTGGAATATTAGTTTTTGTTTAAGGAAAACATTGCTTTAGTGTGGACAGTTTTTGCCATAAAGGATTTCAAGTTATCATTTTATACTAACAGTTATTGAATGGTATTTGGAATCATTTTCCAATGCTCTGAATTCATTAAGTGACATATCAATGGTCTCCATGGAATGACTAAAGAATCTGAGCCTAGAACCCCATTCATATGTAGTAGAATTTATACTTACTATTTGTGTCTATTTTATATTTATAACCCAATAAATTTCATTAAATTGTGAATTGAGCAAAATGTTTGCTAATCAAATAAATAGACTATATGATTCTAGAAGGTCTGTATGTATTGTTCAGATGTGTTAGCATCAACTTTTATTTGAAAGTGAAAATTCACTATATGTAGAAAACATGTCAATAAATGGAGTAAAAACATGTGCTACTTTTAATTTTCTTTTTTTTTTTTTTACTTTTAATTTTCTTAAAGAATAATGTATAAAAATGTAGCTTTAACAATTTCAGCCCTGGCTGGGTAGTTTAGCGATGCCCCAAGATTACATGGGTTCTATCCCCAGTCAGGGCACATGCAAGAAGCAACCAATGAATGCATAAATAAATGGGACAGCAAATTGATGTCTGTGTCTGTCTGTCTCTCCCTTCCTCCCTGCTTCACTCCCTCTCTTCCACTCTCTTTCTTTCTCCCTTCTCTCTCCTTTCCCTCTTTGTCTCTAAAAAAATCAATTAAAAAAGTTATTTTCTTCTATGTTCCTACCTCAATTCTCCATCCATTTATACAGTTTTTCTATGTGCAAGATTTTATATTTTACAAAATTAAAACTAATTTGATGCCAAGAATATTGGATCTGTAAATTAGACAAGAGAAAACTAAACCTAAACTCATTTGGTGTTATTTTGTACCTTTATGGCTTAAGACAAAACTAAGACTTCCATTTGTTCAATGGGTGAAATATCCAAATGTGCAAAGTACAAACATTTTCTGTACAAATAATTTTTAATATACAGTGTGCATTAATGACCATTTATTAAGAATGTAATTGAGTTTCTCTCTGTATTGAACCCAAGAAAGTAAAAGTAATCCTTAATTCATGGTTTTAGTGATAACCTAAGCACTTTTACTATTACTTACGCTCAGTTTTTTATATAAAACTTATATTATTTACCAATTTAAAAATAATCCAATAGTATAGTACATGTCTCCTTTAGAGTAGATATGGAATTCTACTCTAAAAAGAAAAATCACAAAATTACTTTCATCACATCTCAGATTTCAAAATAAGTAGAATATCATTTAGATTTTTAAATACTATCTTTTAAAGATTTTATGTATTATTTTTAGAGCAGGGAAAGGAGAGAGGCAGAGAGGGAGAGAGACATCAATGTATGTTTGCCTTTCACCTGCCTCCAGCTGCAGACCTGGCTGGAGACCTGGCTTGCAACCTGGTTATGTGCCCTGGCTGGGAATCAAACCAGCAACCTTTGGGTTCACAGGCCAGCACCTTATCCACTGTGCCACCAGCCAGAGTGACATTCTTAAATACTTCTTTTAGGCTATGATATGATCTGTGGTTTTTTTTTTTTCTGTTTTTTGTTTTTTTTAAGGGAGAAGAAGGATCAGTTGGACCCTCTGGGGAACTGGGGCCAAGAGTAAGTATCATATAAATAATTTTCAAAAAGTGTTTCTCTTAACATTATAGTTCTGTAAATGTTTTACAATAGTGCCAAATTTTAAATTATAGCAAAAGATAAAAATGAAAAGAAACTACAGCCACACAATCCCTCCAAATAAAATAGGCCTATAACTGGAATTTTCCAGGGATATTCTAAGTGATATTATACCTCTCTGTATTTATTTGTTCCTTTAGCAGTCTTATGCTCTCAATAATTTATGCAAATTATTTATAAAGTTTCTTGAAATTAATAGAAAGCTAAACATCTTAGCTATTTTAGTAATATTCTAGGAATTTCTATTTTCTATTTTAGTAAAATTGTGAAAAGTTAATAAGATGTATTTTCTGCCAAAATTTTTTCACATATATAGTGACATGGATTACTCATTTTCAATTTCTGAAAATGAATTTTTTAAGCATTTGGGTATGTGTGACTAAATTCTACATTATCATACAGTAAATAAGGTGTGCGCATTACACTTACTTTGAGAGATAGCTAAGACTCATATAAAATACATCTCATTCTTTTTTCTTGATAACATCATAGCACACAGCTTCTTAAAACACTTAAGGAGCCCTGGATGGTGGCTCAGTGGATAGGCTCCAGCCTGCAAACTCAAAGGTTGCTGGTTCGGTTCCCAGTCAGGGCATACATAACCAGGTTGGAAGCCACGTCTCCAGCCAGATCTGTAGCTGGAGGCAGGTGAAAGGCAACCATATGTTGATGTTTCTGTCCCTTTCTTCCTCCTTCCCTGTTCTTCTCTCTGAAAATATTGAATAAAATTGTAAAAAAATAAAAACACTTAAGGAGACAGTAATTCTTTCCTTTGCATTGCACATTCATGTCACTAGTACATATACTGTCATTCCATTGGGAGAAAAGAAAGATTTTTTAAAGTTCATTTTTTGTGAGGTGAGTTCTATAGCAGAAAACTTGTTATTTGAATCCAGTATAATTTATCTTAAAATTCAGTTCCCTAGAACACAAGGAAACTATGTTTACCTTTTTCTACTCAGTCTTAATAATTATTACTATTGTTACTATTGGTTGAAGATCAATTTAGTGCTAGTATTACTCTTAGTATGTCACATGAATTATCTCTAATCCAAATAAACAACTTTTATAAGATAATTTCTGCATTTTTAGATGTGAAAATATGATTAAATATTATATTCTCAAGTATAACATGTTCAAGATAAGCCTAACAAAACTTAAACAGGACCAGAAGTGATGATTGTAAGACTGATATTCTGAATTGCTTGATTTCAAAGAAATTATAAATGTGTTAATACAACATTCCAGTGAGATTCATTCCATTATGTAGATATGATGTATAACTGTTTCTCAATATATTGCTGTGCCTGAGTATCACATTATTTTTTAAGTAATTAGTTTTCCTAAAATCCTCATCCAAGGCTATGTTTATTGATTTTAGAGAGAGAGAATCTTAGAGGGGGTTGCGGGGAGAGAAAGAAACATCCCTCAGTTGCCTCCCATACCTGCCCAGACCAGGGATCAAACTTGCAACCTACATGTATGTGTACTGACCAGAGATTGAACCCTCAACCTTTTGGTGTCCAGACAACTAAACTACCTTGCTAGGGCAAGTATTACATTATTAATGATGAAAGAAATATTCTCAGTAAGGGTTTTTCCAAAGTAAAATATAATATTTTAAAATATCATACATAAATCTAACAATTTAGGCTCTTAACTAAATTTTTTCTGCTGTATCTTCAAGTTCATTAGAAAACAAGTGATAACTTTTCTTTCCTTCCCTTTTCAGTGAAACTTCTCAAAAAGGTTGCCTATATATGCTCTTTCCAAATTTTCTCCTCACCCTATCTGCTAAAAACTATTTTTGTCCCCCCTCACTCCAAAACAAATAATGATCTTATGAAAATCATCAGTGACCTGAAGGTTGATGAATTCAATGATCATTTCATAATCTTCATATTACTCAGTACCTGTATTCTTCAGAATTTGATTAGATCACTCTCACCTCCTAGAAACACATTTTTCACTTGCATGATCTTCCTTCTTTCTCTCTCTGGTAACAAATTTGCATATTTTTCAATTTCTTCAAATCATATATTTTGGAGTGTTCCCTGGCTTGGTATGTGGATTTCTCTTTTAAGTCTACACTCAGATAAGCTGGTCCAGTCTTATGTCTGGTGATTTCAAAATTGTATGTTTAAATGAGAGCCCTCTACCCACTGAACTCTGGACTTTTATAACTACCTCATAATCTCACCACTTAGATGTTTAACAAGACTATCAAACAGAATGTCCAAAACTGAACTTCCTGTTTACCCTCCAAATCTATTCTTACAACAGTTTTCCCCATTGTAATTGGTCCCTATTCAGATTATAATTCTTAAGTTCATTCTTGACTTTTCCATCTTCCTCACATTTCACACATGACCTATCAGCAATTCCTGGAAGATCTGCCTTCAAACTATGTACAGAATCTTACACCACTTCTTACACACAACCTCTCCTGTTACCACCTTGATCAATGTCACTGTCATATCTTGTTTGGATTGTAGTAGACTCCTATTTAAATTCCATGCTTCTCTTGTATCAAAGTGATCCTTTTAAAACTTAGATCATGACCCTTCTCTTTCCAAAGTTTGTCTAAGGCTCCCCACTTCCTTCAGAGTAAAAGCTGATGCCCTTACTGTAGACTGTCAGACCCCATGTGATCTGGTTTCCCATCTCCCATTCTTCTCTGATCTCTCTTATTCTGCCCCAGCTGCATTGACTCTTCATGGTTTCTCCAACACAGTGGGCACATCCTTGCCACAGGGGCTTTGCACATGCTCGTTTCCTCCTCTTGGAATGCTCTTCCTTCAGATATCCATATAACATATAGTTTCTTCAAATCATTATTCAACTGCTGCCTTCTCAGTGAGGTCTTCCCTGGCAATTTTATTTAAAATTTCAACAACCTCCCTCAGCAGTTTATATCTCCCTTTCTTACTTAATTTTGTGTCCTTCACATTTACCACTGCGTAACATGCTATATATTTTAGTATTTCTTTAAAAATAATGCCTCCTGACCTGGCTGGTTGGTTCAGCACATTGAGTGCCAGCCTGTGAACCAAAAGGTCACTGGTTTGATTCCCCCTCAGGCTACATCCCCCAGTTGGGGGCATGTGAAAAGCAACCAATAACTGTTTTTCTCCCTGTCTTTCTCCCTCCCCTCTCCTGTCTCTGAAAATAAATCAATAAAATCCTTAAAAATACATGATGCCTCCTCACTAGAATATAAGCCCTATGAAGGCAGGCTGTTCAGTGCATTCCTCAATCCCCAGCCCATACAACTGTGCATAGCACATAGTAGACAAACATAAAATGAATGGGTAATGAGTATGATAAAATAAAATTATCAAATAATTTTTCTTTATCTCATTAAATAGTCTGAATTTTACAAATGTTAGGAAACTTTAAAAAATGAGAATGAGTAAATACATGTCTTTTTTTTGCTGTTCTTTTCTAGGGAAAACCAGGTCAAAAGGGTTATATGGGTGAACCAGGACCAGAAGGTTTGAAGGTAAAGCAACTGACTTTATTACCAGTTACAAAATATGATTTTCAAAAGGATAAATTACTTTCATAAAAATATGCAATGAACAACAGATCAAAGATTTCATTCAACTCAATGAGAGAACTAGTGATAATGTTAAAACCAGCAGTTTCTCAAGTAACAGGTGAAAAACTATGTATTATAAACTACTGCATTATTTTTTAATTCAGACTACCCAACTACAATGCTTAATAGCTACATACTAGTGGCTACAGTATTGTTCAACACAGTTTAACATTTTACTACTTCACATTGCAGTATAATTATTAATTTTAGATAGCAATTGAACTATTCCCCTATTTCAGTAAAAAAAATCATAAAAACAAAAAACAAAAATAAACATACATTCCTGTCAGATTAACTATGTGTAGTAGTACCCTGAACTTGATCTTCAACCTTTCATTACCTTTAATTAATCTGTTTAAATCTTCAGCCTTTGTTTATGCCATTGCTCACTACCAAAATGGCCCTTTCTCATCACCAGTGTAACTATTACATTCTCCAGAGCCCAACTCAAATGTAGTTTCATAATTCATTATTTGAAATCATTAACATTTGGGTTTTCAAATGGTAATATGGTCTTTACACTGTATTTTACCTAACATGCCAACAGGCTACGGGACAGCACACCCTAATTAGCTGAATATTTCTGTGGTGCAATGTGAGGATATTCAGATTATCAAAATAAACCAAGCCTGTAAATGGCCCCACTCAAATTGGATGAAGTGTAGCTGCCAAACAAATTCAGGTTAGGACATGTTTGCCACCAAATAAGTTGTGAAACTTTTGGGGTTTTCAGAGCTTTAGGGACTGGGAATCATATTTGTGAACAGGACATTATTTCTCCAGTGAACCCAGCCCTAACTGCCTCGGAGCACAGGGGGTGTGCTCCTGCAGTCTCCTTTACTACTTACCTGCGGTGTGTATTGTGTTCAGCTTGGCACTGTGAATACCTTATTACCTGAAGCAAATAGAGCATTCCTATGGCCAAAGGCTTTATTGGTATGTCTTCCACAGTACCTACCATCGGGCTTTTCCAGGGTACCCCTCTATAAATATTTCATTTTAAATTTGATTTGTAGAGGCATTTTAAAAGAGATTAAAAGTCTTCTAATAGAATGTAATTTAAGAAACTGAATGAAAATAGACAAAAGACCATGTTCCATAAAAAAGCTGTCTAATGAACTGTCCACCTAGTTTTGAATAACAGAGATTTCTTTTACCTTTTCCTAGGTTGTAACTAGATAATTACATTAAAAATGAAAACAAGCAATGTCATGAATGATCTTGTTTGAAAAATACTGTTTTTCAACCTTATGTTCTTTACTAACAGGGAGAAGTAGGAGATCAAGGAAACATTGGAAAGATTGGTGAAACAGTAAGTTTATTTTATGGTCTTTTATATTTTAATCATCTATATGCAGTTTTAGGAATCATGTTAGCCATGATCAGCATTCATAAAATTCAGAATATAATTCTTATCTACAACAAATTTAAACTCACTTGTGATATGACAAATAAAACCCACTGTGTATACAAAAGAGAAATGAGGGAAAAGATAGTTACTGATATTTTTATCCAAGTAGAAAAATTATATTTATGATCTCAGGGGTATTCTTGTTTCTAATGTGGCCGTTATTTTTAGTTCTGGTCGTATTTCAATCTAAAGTTAACCTTAATATTTTTCATTAATAAATGTTACAAGTTAAAACCATAAAAATAGTTCAATAGTTTGAAGATACCTCTCTTTAGATTAGAATGATGGAATAAATCAAGAGCTAATGAATTAGAATGAGTATAATTTCTTTCCTCGAAAAATTTTGACTTTTTAAACTTACATTATTACAGGAGTCGGAGGGTTCATGTTGTATCTGAATCAAATGTTACAAGTAATTTTATTTTCTACAGTGGGTAAAGCCAGATAAAATATTCTCTAACAAATGAACCTATATAATGTATATAAAGTGTTATGTTAAATTAATTCAAATGAATTTATTTACATAGTGTGCTGAGTTGTCACAAAACAAGTGATGTAATTTAATAGGTTAAAAAATTGTCTTACAACCTTAAGTATTTAAATCGTATATTTTTGTATTACAGTAAAACAGCAATACATTTCTGATAACTTTAGTTTTTTCATTATTTATTAATAAAAATAGGGAGATGATTCATTTACTCTGCTTTTTAACCATCACTCGAGGGCATTTGGTTTCATTGCTTTGAGAGAGACAGAGAAAGCAAGAGAGAGAGAGAAACGTGGATGTGAGAGAGAAAGATTGAATGGTTGCCTTCTCATATGCACCCTGACCAGGGATCAAACCTGCATCCTGGGTATGTGCTTTTCCTGAGAATTGAACCCTCAACCCTTTGGTCTGTGGGACGATGCTCCAACCAGCTGAACCATATCAGCCAGGGCCAATTTACTCTTAAGAAATCATTGCCATACCAATTAATTCTGAGTAACTGAAGGTGAACTTTTTTTGGTTCTTGTTTTTACTGAGAAGTGGAATTTCAATAGAGTATTTATATCAATTAGATTACTCAAGCCTTCTCATCAAATAAATATAAGTCATATTTCTCTAAGGTCACTAAAAGAAATTAAACTGCCATTTCAGAGGGACACATTACTTAAGAACAAATATATATATATATATTAGAATCAATAGCTAATGTTAAAATACCAATGAAGAGTTATTTAGTAAGTGTTATTTACTTAATAGTGTTACTCTAGTTCAACACAGTTTAAGAACCTATTGTCAATGCTGTCCAAAGAAGAACTAGACTGTCAAGGCAAGCAGTGGATTTATGTTAGTGGAAAGAAATAAACATTGATTATTTGCTATGTGCCAGGCATAATGTCAAGTGATGTTTCATATTGTGGCATTTCACTTAATTCTCAAACAACTTGAAAAGACACATTTTGTTATTCCAGTTGAAATAAGGAAGCTGAAAACACTAAGTAACCTGTTCAAAGTTATGTAGGTAATAAATTGCAGAACTGAGATAAACCCAGAGCTCCAAACTCAAAATCCAAAGCATTATACCATGTTGGGGATTGTTTCCCTAGCTTTGTTGAGGTATATTTGACCAATAAAATCATATGATATTTAAAGTGTAGGTGATGATTTGATACAGGCATACATTGTGAAATGACCCTCCCTCAAGTCAGGTAACCTAAGAAGGGATATTTTAGTGTTAGTTGAACAGCCACTTGGCCTACATGCTATAGAGAGGATTTAAGCATCAGATACATTTTCAAATGAAAGGACCTTTCCAAGTTTGAGATTCTGTCTTTCTCATTAAGGATGGAAGGTAAAGACTTTTTAAAAACTTTAGTGGCTATACTGAGTTAACTAAAAATATATATAATGCCTAAAGAATATGTTTGACTTTGGTAATTTTCAGCTTTTATCTTCTTAATTTCAAAATCTTAGGTATGTAGTTCATCTAACCCAGAGTTCTGTTAAAACAGCCTCAAGAAATATTATGGTTGTACTTAATAAAATCAACCTTATAATTTTGGGGATATTTAAGCTAAATTATAATTAGATAGCTAGATTTAATGTTTCCCAATCTTTCTGTACAGGTATTTAATTGTCTTTAACTGGATCTCCTCCAGTTTTGTTTGTTTCTTTCTAGATGTATACAAATTAGAAGCCAATTTGTGATAGAGCATGTTAAGTATAGCAGTCCCATCTATATTTCATGTCCGTGTACCCCTTAGATTTATTTACATTTGGCAAAGAATTATTTTTTATAAGTGTGCCCCAAGTAAGTCTCTGATTTCAAAAGATGCCTCCTGTCTTAATTCCAGCATTTTTTGTTTTTAAATAAACTGAAACTATTGCACCTTAATTATTAGGCTTCTCTGTCTTTAATTTTCTGGGCTGAAAACATTTAAAGAGCTGTACAAGAGAAAAATAATATAGTTTTTCAGTATCGGTCAGGAGACCAGAATTAGGATTAGTAGATAGACGTTAAAAGAACAGCTATTTTTGTAGGCAAGAATATTTTAATAAAATTTCTATCACTTAAATAGACACTTCCATAAAGTGATTCAGCATCTCATTATTAGACAGTTGGGGTGACTTTCCTCAATCATTTACTCAGAGATAAAAGTAAATGAAAGGAAGAAAGAAAGGAAGGAAGGAAGGAAAGAAGGATATTTATATCTGTTTTCAGGTACATTATTGAATATATGGTCCCTGCCTTCCTGAAACTTACGTAGTCTATTAAGAGTTTTGATAGACAGTAAATCATTTCATAAAGAAATACATAACTTTAAACTGTGATATGTTTTATAGAAGAAAAGTTTTGGCACTATGACAGGGGTACCAAACTTGTATGAGAAAAGGCTGTTTTGAGGAAATGACCCAAGTTCAGACCATAAAGAATGGTATGACTTAGCTAGGGAAGAGTTGGAAGAAAGAACATTCTTTGCCACTTACCATTTTTTAGAAAAGCCACTTAATTTCTCTAAATAGTTTTCCTCAATAGGAAAAAAGAAATTAGTACCTTATGGAGTTTCTTATGAGGGTTGAACATGATAATGCACTTCAATCATTTGCACAGAGCCAGTCATATAGTAAAACCTTCATAACTGTTAGCTGAGTTGGTGGTTGTGATTATCATTATATACGATCAGCCTAAGTGGGAAAGCATGTAGCTATTCTGAGGAACTTAAAGAAAGCCAGTGTGGATACTTTGGTGAGCCAAGGGAAAAGCAACATGAAGTGATGTTAGTGAAGGAGGCAGGAGCCAAATCATTGAGGGCATGTTTATTACTTTGGACTTGATCCTATAGGCACTGGAAAATCATTGAACTATTCTAAGTAATCCAATAACATGATTGAATTTGTGTTTTAAGACCACTCTAGTGGTCTAGTTACAGACCGCTCTGGTTGGGAAGCTGGCATATGGCTGTGAGGAGAAGTAGAAGAGGGTAACCTGTTAGGATGCTGTTGCAGTAATCTAAAAAAGAGAGATGATGATTTTGTGATGGTAGTGGATATAACAGAAGTGGATATATTTGAGATGTGTTGGAGGTGATAATTTTGGACATAGGTTCCCAAAATAGGATTCTAGTATTTAATAGAACTTTGATACCTAAACCATTGATGAAGTATCTATGGATACTATGAATACTATGGAAACATAAGGAATTAGTATATATGGTGTCTAAAGATAATGCCAATTCTAAGAATTTATGACTCTTTTCTGAGAATTTTAATGTTTCCAGTCTTCCTCTCACCTGCTGATTTGGCTTCTTTTCTCTGGCTGTCCTCCAGTTTCAGTATGTCTTTCTAGAGTTGGAGTGAACAGAACTAGACTAAATATTTTAGTCAACAGCTCCACAGCCTTCTTCATGAGCAGGACAGTAACTTATATTATGTTTTCTATATTGCTGATTCTCAAAACCATGCAAGCTTTTTTTCTATAGCAATCAGCTAGGATGTCTTTGGGAAATATCAGCAGCCACTCTCAAGATTATTTTCTGATGTATTTTAATTATAAAATTTGGAATATTTTTCATAAACTGACCTTGATTGTGTTAAATTTCAATTGCTACTTTTCTGCCCACTGAAAAAGATACTTAAGATTATTTTACAGTTCTGGCATCATTGATTTAATCTCTTCAAATATAACCCAGCTATTTGATTTCACTTTATTTATTCCTTAATTTGTCAATTTAGCAAGATTTCATAAGCAATCTACTGTGTCCTCTCTGTTTTTCTGCCTGCCTCTGGTGTGCTATTGTATAGTAAATGACTGATGAAAAGAAAGGAAGAAGAAGAGGAAAGGCCATGGATAATCCTCAAAATCAGGTACTCCACTTCTCATGAAAAAACCTTTAAAATTATAGAGCTTCCAATGGCTGATTCTAAGCTAGTATATAACCAATTTATTCAAGACCAAACAGAGGTGGAGTCAGAGTAGGAAATACAAAAAAAAAAAAAAAAGAAGAAGAAGAAGAAGAAGAAGAAGAAGAAGGAAGGGAGGAAGAAATCTATTTATTGGCGACCTATTATCTTTATGAATCTGGAATAGTCCTTATAACATAAGCCTTATTGCCATTCTATAAGTGAGAAAACTGAAATGTATTGAAGTTATGTGATTGTTCACATTCATACAGGTAGTGAACAGTAGATCTGAGTTTCAGATTTGAATTTTCTACTTCCAGTTCCAAGGTTCTTTTCTCTGTGGCAACCAACCACCAGTTTGTCCTGTCTTTAAGTGGAACCAGAAGTGCATCATTGGAAATTAGTGGTTAGAAAGATTTGGGAAAGGGCAAAATAAAATTTTACCTTGTAATCTCCTATGCTAATATGATAATTACATTTTTAAATATTGTTGAATATTTTTAGATTCTGGGAAGTAGTGAAACAAAATTTAATGTATTTATTATGAAATCAGAAAAGATCTTAAAGTATCTGGAAGGCTGTGTTTTAGAAGTACTCAACATAAAACCTCATTTGATACAGTAGTTTTGCTGTTTTCTGGTATTACTATGAAATTAATATCAGATACAAGTTGATACATGTTGGTTTTATTTAATGGGTTTCATTTTTATTTTCATTAAGAGGACAATGCTAGCTTTAATGGACTTATGTAAATTATAAAAAGTGACTCAAATTTCCTTGAGAAAAAGTCTCAGAAGCTGATGGCATCGTTTAGCCAAACAGGAAGAGCAAAGTCAAACACTATCAACTGTCCCTACATAGGGCCTCTGTAGTCTCAATTCATTTTTCTTTAAAATGTCATTTACCCTCTCCTGTTTTCATGCTGTACCCGCCTGTAGCACAGCTTCAAAACTGTTGTATAGGTCCTACCTAGCAGGGGGTGGTAATCTTTCTCAGAGAATGGAAAGTTATGCTCAATGTAAATTAGCGATACATTCCATCATGAAAAGGATGTTTACCTGAATGTCATGAAAAAAAGCTCCCATTTATTGAAATTATGTGGTATGCTAGGTACTTTGCATATATTGTATCATTTAATCCTCAGACCCTGGGGAATAAAAAGTATTTCTATTTTATACAAAAGAAAACCTTGGTCACAGAGATACTAAGAAATGTGTCTAGGTGAGATTAGTAAAGTAGCAGAACTGGGATTGAAAGGGGATTATCACTAACTGTTCTGTATCAGCCTTCTTCTTAACAGTGATGTGAAGATGTCCAGTTGTCTTTCTAATGAATACATATTTGTCTTGTTGAAATTAGAGATTTTTGAGCCTCCAACTACCACATTGTGATTTGAGAAGCATCTCAAAAAATGGATGTGATCAAATTTTTATGCTTTAGGATTATGTATTTGATGATTATCATCTTTGTAATATATAAATAACATAACTAATGATTAAGAAGCCACAGTAAATTAATTTCCCTATAGGAGGTATAGAAATTAGAAGTATAAATCAGTGAAATCAAAAGGAGATGGTACAGGAAATACAGTACATGGATATGAACAGAGAAGAAATAGAACATTAAAATTCCAGGTAAACTGAAGTGAATTAAATAAGACAATTCCATTGAAACCTACTGTTCTCCGAAAACCAGATGCAGATAACTCTATGGTTAACTAGTACTGTATAAATGAGATGCTAATAGTTTAAAATCTCAAACACAGGGGATTTATCTAAGAAAATGGAATCAGCATGTTTCTAGGAACAGTTGAGTTACTTAAAAGGTGAAAGGATTTCTGAGTTCCTTGGGCTGTAATATATACTATTCTCCTGACATTTATGACATCTATTTGTAAAAAGCAAAGTAAATTACTAAGAAAATAACAAGTACTGTTATATGTGAGCCTATAGAATCTTCTTTTCTACTGCTATGCAAAATTGAAGGGTACAAAAAAGTGAGGACTACAGAAAAATGTTCACATCACAGAACCCAATGTAATAAGAAATGGACCAAGATTAAACCACATTTAAGTGGTTATTAAAGGGTAACTAAGAAAAAAATCACATGCTTATGAAGATAAAAACTAAAAGGCAAAATGTTCTGTTTATGGAGAAAATGAATAATATTATATGATGCCATGCTATGAGCTAAAATCACAGAAGTTATTGAACACCAAGCATATCTTAGACATATAAAGGCATATACTTTGTTTTATGTTAAGTACAGTTTTATTTTATCTTTACTGAATATGCAGTCAGTTATTATAGAAATAAAATATTCTAGAAAAAGAAGCAAGATACAACATTTATGGAGTAATATAAGGAACAAGTTATTTATCATATGTATCACATTAAAGAGTAAAAAACAAGAGTACCCTTACTCTTCTTAGTCTAATAAAGTTTCTCCAATTAGAATAGTGTTCAAATTAGAATAGCAATAAACTTCTTCAAAGGAATAAGGTAAAAGAGCAATTAAAATGTAACTTTATATTTCCAAATACAAGTAATAGAAGTCAAGTCATTTTCAGATATAAACATTTATTACCTGGGGAACTAAAACTATTAGCCTTCTAAGGAAACATGACACTTTTTAAATGTGCTATCCTTCTATCTCTGTACATGCAAAACTTCTCTACCCTTTAAAGACTCAGTTTAAACTGTTGCCTGTAGGAAATTTTCCCTAAAATTTTCAGTTGGAAACAAACTTTCCATCCTGTTAAATTTTATCAAATGTAGTCTTTTGTCATATTCAACACTTTAGTCTTTGTGTGTTACACATTAATATGTATCCCTTGTCTCTCCTTTTGATTATAAATGTCTTATGGAAAGAATCTGTGTTTATACTCCTATTTATATTCTTAAACTACCTAGCACAAAAATCTTTTACTTTCTAGGTATTCTGTAAATATTTGTTGAATGAAATAATGAAAATCATATCTAACTATAACTACGGAAACAAAAATGTCCTATATCAGAAAAATAAGGTGCTAAGAGTAAGGACTCTGGGACCATACTGCTTTCTCAGTCTAGTAGAAGATATTGATATTAAATAATAGAAATGAAAATGTTGAAAAGATGAAAAAATTCAAAAGCATGTCAAGAAGGAATAGTAAGCAAAAATTGCGGAAAACCCCTTAAGGATTAAATTATTGGCAAGTTTTCGTATTTTTAACTTTCTATCTTTCATTAAACAAGTTTTTTTGTCTCCTGGTGTCACTGCATGATGTGGGAATACAGAAAGATGATTACATCACTCTCCTTAAGGATCCAAAAGTAACACATTTGTAATAGAAGAAATGGGGTGATAACGAAGGATTTAATATTAGCTGCCAAAAAAATATATGGTAAATTATTTACTAAGGAGAATCAGAGTAGTGAGTTTAGTTAGGGTGGTTTAAAATAGTCAAGTAGTCTTTCTGAAAAAATTAAGGCTTGATCTAGCCCTTTAAGAACAAGAACAGATTGATTATTTTAATCAGTGTATGTGTCACACTTTATGGATAATTGATATCTTTATCTCCATGAATTCTTTATTTTATAATTGAAAGTTTGTACCTTTTGACTCCTTTCCCAGACCTAACCCCTGTTTCTGTCAACCACAAATCTGTTCTCTGTATCTCTGAGCTTCGTGGTTTTTTTTCGTAGTTGGTTGTTTTTAAATTACACACATACGTGAGATCATACACCATTTTTGTTTGATTTATTTCACTTAGCATAATGACCTCAGGGTCCCTCTGTGGAGTAAATGGCAAGATTTTTTCATGACTGAATAGTATTTCATTTCATTGTACTATATGCATATACCGCATTTCCTTTATTTGTTCATCCATTGATGGAGACTTAGGTTGTTTTCATATCTTAGCTATTATAAGTAATGCTGCAGATGAACAAAGGAGTGCCTATATCTTTTTGGATTAGTGGGGTTTTTTATGGTGGGGGCGGATAAGTATCCAGAAGTGGAATTATTGGATCATATGGTAGTTCTATTTTTGATCTTTTGAGGAACCTCCATTATTTTTTCCATAGTGGTTACACCAATTTACATTCCTACATAAAATGCATGAGGTTTCCCTTTCTCCACAGCCTCACCAACACCTTTTATTTCTTCTCTTCTTTATTATAGCCATTCTAACTAACAGATGTGAAGTGATATATTTCATTATGGTTTTGATTTGCACTTAATGATTAGTGATGTTGAACATCGTTTCACGTGCCTGTTGGCCATCTGTGTTTTCTCTGGAAAAATGACTGTTCAGATCCTCTACCCATTTTTTTAAAACAAATTGTTTGGGTTTTTACTACTCAGTTATATGAGTTCTTTATATATTTTGGATATTGACCCCTTATCAGATATATGATTTGTAGATATTTTCTCCTGTTCATTAAGTTGCCTTTTCAATTTGTTAATTATTTTCTTTGCTGTGCAGAAGCTTTTTAGTTTAATGTAGTCACACTTGTATATTTTTTCTTTTGTTGCCTTTACTTTTGGAGTCATACAGAAAGTTATCACCAAGACCAATGTTGAGCAATTGATATCTTAAGAATACAAAAGTGATGGAGGGAGAACAAAAGGATTAAACTATTTGAAAAACATTAATTTACCAAGAAAAATACAGTGTTCTAGGTAGAAATATAATGGGATAAATTCTTCCAGCCTACCTTTTAAATTACATGCTTTTGAATTTTGTTATATCAGAAATACCTCAGATAGCTATAGCATGCATTTCTGCCAAATTTCATGAAAATTCTGGGATGGAGAAAAGTATCAGGATAGGAGTTTTTATGTATCTCTGCCAAAAGTGAAATACTCATAAATAATTATTTTTTTAAATATGAGAAAATATTTACAAATAGCTATTATTAGCCTGGATTAAAACATTTATGTTTCAGGAAGCAGCATAGTTTAATGGGGAGTTTTGATGGGATAACAATCTGACATGCCAGCTGAAGTTCAATCAGTTTCACTGATTTTTCAAAAGTAATCTCTCTAAGGCAATGATTTTGTTCCCCATAGCAGAATTACTAGAAGTTCTTTATTGTTCAGACTATCAGTTCTTTTTTTCTCATTGGTGTAAACAGACATACTGACACAACATGCCCAGCCTGGAAACTTGCTCAATAGGCCTTAACTATTTTCATTACATTTCTAGCTAATATAACTTAGATAAAACTAAGAGGCTATATAGTTCATTCTGAATAAGAGGATTTTGGTGCATACCAAAATTCCAGTATTCCAGAACTAACACAGGTAGGTGTTCAGCATAAACGAGATTGTTTGCTGGTGTTGTGGCATGAAAGCTTCATAGTACCGTGTAAAGAGAATCTGTATAGTTCTACAGGCCAGCCACATGTACACTTGCACTGAGTGAAGTACTGGGGAAGATGATAATACCAACATAATGGGGTACATGGACACTTTGCTAACCTCCTTATGAGAAACCTAAGAATTCACATGAAATTTTTGTGAAATTGCTCTACTTTCGCAAACAGGCAGTGAGGGATGATTAAGCTTCAGTATTTTCAGCAGTGTATCTCAAGAAGAGGTTCTCTACCCAGAGGGCATTTTCTACCTGTAAAGAACTAATTTACCTAGCATATTCTGCAGTGTAGCAAGACCTAAACCAATAGTGTCTAAGAGTCAATACTAGAGAATTAGTGGGCAACATCATACATAGTCTGGAAGGCACAAAATGAAGCCAAGAATAGGTCAATCACTTAGTAAAGTCAACGGTATATAAGATAGCTAATCAGAACTAGCAGGAAAAAATACAAGAGATCACAAAGCAAGAAGAAATGAATAAATGTGACCCAGTGTGATTTAATTCTGACAAATATCTTCACCTTTTAGGAGAGCTCTCCAGGTTTTTCTGCAGCATGTCTTAAAGATGTTCTTCTACACTTGAGCCCTAAAAATGTTGTATGTATCAATCAAGTGCTCTTGCAAAGAACCACAGTCCAACCAGCTGGCAGAGAAGTTTAGAAGCATTTGTCATTGCCTAAGGAAAAAATAAAGATAGTCACTTGAAAACATTCTTCTTACTCTCTAGCCTCCATTTTCCTTCCTTATTTTGTCATAATTTATGCCAAGCTCATAATGATCGTCACATTTCCACATGTAAGGAAACTGGGAACTTCCACAATTTCAGTGTTTTAATTAAGAATCCAGCACCCAATTTGTACTGTGCATTAATTCTACAGATATTTACTGAGCATCTGCTACATGCCGAGCAAGATACTAGGCAATGAGATGGGCATTGAGATGAACATCAAGATGAACAGAACACAGCCTCTACTCTCAAAGAGCTCACACTAGTTTAGAAAATGTTTTTTAATTAAACAATAAGATTAAAGGACATGATAAAGTGAGATCTAGGAGAGGTCGCAAGTCTGCCTCCTGTAAATGTTGTCAGTAAGTAGTTTGTTTAGTGATACTGAATATCTGGAATGCTAGGTACACCTTCCTCACTATGAAGTGAAAATGTTCCAATTAAAAAGATTTACAGCTTTTTCGTACCTTTTCAAAAGAGTTTACTTTTTAATAATTTTTAAAATTTTTTAGTCAAGTTGAAGTAGAATGTTATATTAGTCTCAGTTGTACAACCCTGAATCTGTGATTAGAAATTTATGTAACTAACAAAGTGACTGTGCTGATAAATCTAGTACCCATTTGACACCATACATAGTTATTAAAATATATTGACCACATTGCCTATACTGTACTTTATGTCCCTGTGACCATTTTTATAATTGCAGGTTTATACTTCTTAATCACTTTGCCTTTTCCACTCATCCCCTCATTCCCCCGGCTTCTGGCAACTGTCAATGTTCTCTGTATCATGTTGTTCTTTTCTCCTTGTTCATTCATTTTCTTTTTAAGATTCTACATATAAATGAAGTTGTATGATAATGTATTTTTTTCTACTTATTTCATTCAGCACAATACCTTCTAGGTCCATCTATTGTTTCAAATAGCAAGATTTCATTCTTTTTATAGCATTCTTTTTATAGTCGTATTCCACTGTTTATCTGCACCACTCATTCATTCATATTCATTCATTCATTCATTCATCTGTTAATGAACACATAAGTTGCTTTTATATCTTGGCTATTGTAAATAATGCTGCGTTGAATATATGGGTGTGTATGTTTTTTTGATTTAGTGTTTCTAGTTTCTTTGAATAAATACCCAGAGTGAAATGGAATTGCTGGGTTCTTTGTTGTTGCTTGTTATAGCCTTTGTGTTAAAGTCTATTTTGTCTGGTATAAAATTGGTACCCCAGAGTTTTGTTTGTTCATTTCCATTCTTGTGAAATTTATTTTTCCATCCCTTTACTTTCAGCTTGTGTGTGTCTTGATCTGAACTGAATCTCTTGTGGACAGCATATGTAAGGATCTTGTTTTTCTATCCACTCAGCAAAAATCCTGTCTTTTGACTGAAGCATTTAATCATTTCCATTTAAAATAATTGCTGATATATATATTTATTGCCATTTTATTATTTATATTTTTTTCTTCCTCAAAGAAGACTTAACATGTTTTGTAATATTAGTTTGGTGGCAATGAACTCCTTTAGCTTTTTCTTGCTTGGGAAGTTCTTTATCTGCTCTTCAATTCTAAGTTACTTCACTGACCAGAGAGTAATGTTGGTTGTAGGTCCTTACTTTTTTTATCACTTTGAATACTTCATGCCAGTCTCTTCTGGCCTGCAAAGTTTCCATTGAGAAATCAGTTGACATTCTAATGAGAGCTCCCTTGTGGGTAATTAGATGCTTTTCTCTTGCTGCTTTAAAGATTTTCTCTTTGTCTTTAACTTTGCCATTTTAATTATGATATGTCTTGGTGTGGTCCACTGTGGATTCATCTTTTTTGAGACTCTCTGCACTTCCTAGACTTGTATGTCTTTCTCTCACCAAGTTAGGGAGAGTTTCCTTTATTATTTTTTCTAATAGTTTTCAGTTTTTTGCTCTCTCTTTCCTTGTGGTAGCCACATGATATGAATGTAGGTACGCTTGAAGTTGTCGCAAAGGCTCCTTTTACTATCTCCATTTTTTGGATTTTTTTTTCTGTTCTGATATGGTGGTTTCTACTTTCTTATTTACCAAATTGCTGATCTGATCCTCTGTTTCATACTCTGTAATGTTGTCTTCATTTCAGATATATTCTTCATTTCTGACTGGTGCTTTTTTATATTTTCTACCTACATGCTTATGTTTCCTATATCTTCTTTCAAGTTCTCACTACGGTTCTCTACTTTCCCCCTAAGTTCATTGAGCATCTGGTAGATTGCTTTTGAAGTTTTGTTCTGTTCTTTCATTTGGGACACGTTTCTTTGTCTCCTCATTTTGGCAGCCTCCCTGAATTTGTTTCTGCTGTTAGGTAGAGATGCTTTGACTCCATGCCTTGGTAGAGTGACTATATAGTAGGTGTACTAGAAGGCCCAACAGTGCAGCTTCCCCAATCACCCAATTTGGGCACTCCAGGTGCCTCCTACTCCCACACCATGGGCTGTGTGCACCTTCCTGTTGTAGGTGAGTCTTTTTTTTTTTTTAATTTTATTGTTGTTGTATTACATCCATCCCCTTTTTGCTCCCCTCTGTCCCCCTGCCCACCCACCTAGGTGAGTCTTTTTTATTGGTTTTAGAGAGAAGAAGGTAGAGAAAGATAAACATCAATTTTTTGCTCCATTTATTTACGCATTCCTGGGTTAACTCTTATATGTGTCCTGATCGGAAATCAAACCTGCAACCTAGGTATATCAGGGTGATAACTGAACTACATGGCCAGGCTATTGTAGTTGAGTCTCGTTTGCTATTGGCACATTAATGGAAGAGATTCATCTTTAGTGTAATTGGCTATTAATTTCAGGTGAGCCTCAGTTGCTCACTGGGTCTGCTGCTTGAGTTGTCTGTCACTTGTGGAGGTGGTTGGACGTTGCTCAGGTGTGGTCTGAACCTGTCCATACCAGATACAGGTGTGCTTGCTCTGGGGCCTCCAAGGAAGTGCATACAAAGGTCAGTCACTGCCTGTGCCCTCCTTGAGCTACAAAGCAATCTGCAGGTAACTGCTACTTGTACTGGGTTTGGCAGTGCCTGGAAGAGGCCAAGCTGCAAACCAAGGATGACTGTTACTAGTGCCAGGCCTGGGGCCACTTAGCAAGAATTATGAGATACACTGAGGTCAAATACTGGCTGTTTGAGAAGTTTTAGAAAAGTCCATATCATAAGCCAAGATAGGCCACTTGTTTTGAAAAGCCACTGGAAAAGGCTTGGGTGAGCCCACAAGTTAAATGGGGCAGGGTCTCAGGAAATCACCAGCGTTAGGCAGGTAATAAAGACTCAAATAGACAACCCCTTCCCATGCTGGCTCTGTTGAGGGTAGTGCTTAGCAAAGGAACAATGGCCTTTGCCAGTACTTCTGTCTGAAAGAAAACTGCTCCTCCAACCCTTGCCCCAATGACAGACAATTCAGTTCCTTCCCAAAGGCCCCTGGTATCTTTCCAGCTATTGTTCTTTCTCTAGAGCTTAGGGTAAGTCTATGTGTAGGCCCTTTTAAGAGGAGTGCCTGGGACTTCAGAAGCCCTCCATCTAACTCAGCCACAAACCCTGTTGATTTTCACAGCCAGAAGTTATGGGGACTTCTCTTCCCAGCACTGAAGCCTTGGGCTGGGGGTCTTGGGCTGGGACCCCTCACTCCTCAGGCCAAGATATTGCTCCCAGTTTTTAATTGCCATGTGTTGGTGAGGGACAAGCCCATTTCATCCCCCACCCCTCCTACCAGCCTTGCTGTGGCTTCTTTCTAGCCTTAGTGACAAGATGCCTGTTTAGCTGAATTTCAGGCTGTTCTGAATGATGGTGGTTCTGAAGTTTAGTTGTAATTGTGGTGTGGTTATGGAAGGATAGGAGCACCGCATTTACCTCCTCTGCCATCTTGACCAGAAGCCCCAAAAGATTTTAAATATGTGAGTGCTTTTCATCTTTCTTAATGATTCTCCTTGCTTTTAAAGTTGGGAAGATAAGGCCCAAACTGGTTTTAGAACATGCTTAAGAATTCAGTAAGTTAAACAGGAGTTCATGTCTATAGAGTAGTAACCCACAATACCATGCTATTATTTTACTCATGTTTAGGTACAGAGAATTGGTGAGAAGGGGGGATTGTTGTCTGCATCAGACAATAGATATGCTGATTCTAATTTTGTCTTCAGATGTAATCTACAAAACACTCAGAACTATAAGTTCTGAAGTAAATACAGAACCAATTTAGAGCTTTATGTTGAAAATGTGTCATAATTATGAATATAATGTATTCTGCTCTGTGAATCATCCTGCTAGTTGTTAGGCTCCTAGGCAGAGCTTGAAATTCAGGTGTTTTGCAACACAAGTGCCATAGAAGGAGAATTTCTCTTTATTTTTTTTTTAATCCAAACTTTAAAAAAAATTAATAACCTAAGAAGTTCAACAAAAATTGGAGGGAAAAGGGGATGGATGTAATACATCAACAAAATCAAATTTTAAAAAATTGGTGATAGCTTTTACCAAGATTCACTTTATAGTCTTTGATTTATTACCAAGCAACTCATTCAGAAGAACAGAATATGTGAACAACATTGCCAGGAAGATTAATGCATGGAGAAGAGCACCAGTTGCCTTTCTATTCTCAAGCTTCCCATAACATAAGGATGAGTAAAAGCATGTGTTGAAGAGACATTCCAGGCATATTCTTTTAATCACTGCCAGAAGTTCCCGAGCTAAACTTTATTCTGAACTTTTATTTTATGACTATCCGTATGGTCCAAGGGAGTAAGAGTCAAATAGTTCTTCGGGAATTGTCAGAGACAAAAATAAAAAATCTCTGTTTGGATTCTGATCAAAGCATTCAGTTATATCTTATGGGAACATATGTATCCAAATATGAAGAGTCTGAAGTGGAAGAACTGTGATGCCAAAATAAACCGTTGTCCTATCTGGAAGCTCTGAAATGATAAAGTACTTGCCTGTATTCTAAATTTAATTGACTATATAAAATATCCCATGTTATTTATTAATACCTATCATGTATTCTCAAATAATATTTGTTGACTAAATGAATGAATTAATTTATTTTATGGTACTAGTATACTTTTTTAAAGTGTTAATGAATACAAGCTTTCTATGTAATTTTTGTTAGTCACCAGTGTTTATAGCTTATCATTAATTTTCAGAAACTTTAATTTATTATAATAAGGCTAATTAGGTATAGTCTTAGTTTCAAAGACTTGGTAGATAGTACAGATAAGGGATAATCATTTTTATTTATTTATACTCCTTCAAAAAAAAAAACTAACAGAACTATGTATATCCTATTTTCAGTAAATTGTGATTTAGCATAATTTCTGTTTCATTGTTTCCTTATTTGGTTTATTAATTTAATTTCTTAGGCACTAGATTTTGGTATAGAAAATTTGTCTACATATAATCTAACATCACTTACAAGCAGAAGTAGGCTTTAAAAAATATTTTGTAAAGTAAGTCAAATATTCCAGAAAACAAATTATAATCGATAATTTTTCTTCTCCCAAAGTATATGGACAATAGTCTTTCTTGAGCTCCAATAACTTCCATCCCCAACCTCTCAGTACAAAATGAAATTGGAATGAACACCTCACTCCAGATACTCTCCCAGGGTCTCCCTTAGGTTGGATTTGGGAAATATCCCCAATGCTATCTTCTTGTACATTTCACCTGGGACCCAATCCCCAGAAGCCACATATGTGCAAGGAAAAATTTATTCCCTTTTAGAAAACAAGATAAAATATTCTATCTATCCTAAGGATGGGAACACTCATTACCCAGGTATTAAAAGTCAGTTTAGGATGTGTGCCTCAGTAACCACGCTGCTAAGTATGACAATTATATCTTGTGTTTATCAAACATTAGAGAATGTTGAATACAGGTAGAAGTTTCCCTTGTTTTTCCAGAACCTCCAGCTTTGGTTAGAAAGGGAATCTGCCCTTGTTTATTAACTCAGATGTGTTCTACCTTAATGATTTCCCACCTTTTTGACAATGAAGCTCCTTTTTTATAGAATAACAGGTAGTCATTGTTCTTTAATGTTTTTTTTTAAATATTCTTGGCTCCTATATATGGACCACTAACGCTTTACAGTGATTCCAGCACTCTCAGTGGTTCAAGTCCCACAGTTCAAGAACTGCAAGCACAATAGGGATGGTCCAGGAAAAGACTGTTGAAGTGGCATTTTGCTACAGGGTATTATAGGAGGCAATACTTGTGAGAAGAGGAGGAGGAGGCAGGATTGGGAGAAGTCAAACTGATATAAGCCCACTAAGTTTCAACCATCCCTACAGGAAGCTCTTAATTCTTTATAGGCCAGTGTGCTAGACTGAATGGCTGGGTTTCTATACTGTAACTCAAGTAGTCATTGTATATGGGCCACCCTGAGAAGAGTGTGCCTTTGATACAGATGGCCGTCTGAAACTGAGGCAAACTTTGAAGTTAATGACAGCTGGGCAGGGCAGTCTTTTTTTTTTTTAAGGAGTACCTAGGTGGTCCCTTGTGGTGGTCACCACACTTTACTCCTTGTGCCATTTGGATCTACTTCTCCATAGCCTTTCAGGATGATGCCTGTAAGATTCTGTGGATTATCTTCCAGAGGAAAACTCAGGAGTTATAAATTGTAGCACTTAACCCTGTAGCTAGTTTTAGGAACACAGTTAATGTCAGTCTTCTTTTCCATAATCAGGGTAAATTAACTGTGTCAAGACAGTGATTCTTTTCCTTGCCTGTGGTGCATAGATACAGGGTGCATGAAGTACTCAGGTGGCAGCCATAGGACTCATACTGTGTCGCCACGTGAAAATTTGTCCTCTTTGGGGCCAAAGGCCTACATTCTTCAGAGCTCACATTTTGTGGGAATGGAAAGTATAGGGTCTCCCATAGAGACATTAGGAATGATAATAGGTAGGGTCAATTCTGCTTCTACCCCTTGGTTCCAAAACCAATTAATATTTCCTGTTGGAAACACAGTAACATATAAATGCCTTTAACTCAGTGCATATACTTTTTCATCCTGTAGAAGGTGCTCTGTCCTCATTAAGTATCACCTCCTCACCAGCAACTTAACTCCCCCATTCCAATGCTCTGTCAGGTTGGAAGCTCCTTGTTGTTGTGTGATCCATTAGAGTCCATGGACATAGACCCTCTCCTATACCTTATTTGCTATAAAATGTGTTTCATAGTCTGACGCAATATTTTGGACAATCTGTATGGTAGATTTAACACTTTCCAAGCCCTCACATACTGCATGACATATGTCATGCTTATTAGAATAAATCTTGGGCCCTTCCAGAGTGAGCTTGCCCTGATGCAGCTGGTTGGTCTTCTGAAGAGTGGCAGCATGTACTGTCATCAAAACAGCATGGTACTGGCATAAGAATAGACATATAGATCAATGGAACAGAATAGAGAGCCCAGAAATTAACCCAGGACTCTATGGTCAACTCATATTTGACAAAGGGGGAAGGAACATCCAATGGAGTAAAAACAGTCTCTTCAACAAATGGTGTTGGGAGAACTGGACAGCAACATGCAAAAAGA
>PVIW01004585.1:0-128140 GCA_004026585.1 Noctilio leporinus | reverse complement strand
TTTTTTTTTTTTTTTTTTTTTTTTTTTTTTTTTTTTTTTTTTTTTTTTTTTTTTTTTTTTGCTTTAGTTTGCTGAATGTTTGTGTTACCTTTTGTGGGAGATTCTTGGGTTTTGATTAAAATTCCATACCTGTTAGTACTGACTGTATAGTGAGTAGACAGGTGCTGGCAGATAGAGAAATGCTCTCCACCTTCTTGTCATTTTGTGAATGGATTGTGAAGGGTTTGTTAATTTGCTTTACACTGGAGCACATACTCACAAATATTTGCTGTATTTGGAAGACTTTTATTTGCATAACGAGAAGAATGGTTTGGGGGAAGGTTGTTTGGGAAATAGAATAATAAGGTACATTAAAAATAGAAGTGCTTGGCCTTGTTTGCTTTTATTCCCAGTATCTTTAGAAACAGTCTTGACTGTGTGTTGCTTTCCAGCCAAGTCCTTTCTTGGAAAGGGTGATTAAAAGGGCCAGGGCTCTTTCTGCCCAGTGAACTGCCTCCCCTGAGCCCTTTTCCTTAGTGCTTCTTGCTTTTCACCTCTAAACCTAGACTGCCTTGACCTGCATAGATTTGTAAAGTACCACAGACATCTGCCTTTCTGACACTATCATAAGGCTGCTCCCTTTATATAGGTAAAAATATAATGCTCTACTGAATCCCCAAAATAAACTGCCTCCTTCCTTTGCCTTCCTTTTTTGTTATTAAAAGAACCTAGTGTATGATACACACGTTTCTTCCTAAAGTAAGAGGGCAAGCATTTCACTTGCATTTCCTGTTCAATGAGACTCATAAAGCACACAGAGGGACTTGATGCTGAGACGGAAGGGGGTGGAGGGTGGCTGAATAGGCTGGAACACCAGCCCTTTGCCTAAACCTGAATGCATCGCTCAGTGCTTAGTCTGAGATTTATAGAATGGCTCCTCTCCCAGTGTTGCCCCTGCTTTCTCCAATGTGGTGCTTTGTTGCTATCGAAACACCCTTACTTTCTAAGCCCTTGTGATTGTGCAGGGGGAGGAGGCTGTGGCGGGCAGGGGTGGTAGTAGTAGTGAATGACACAGCTCTGCCAGATGACATGTGGTGGACCTCTGCATCAGCCAAGAGGAATTAAGCTTTGTCACTCCCCACTGGGACTACCTTTCTCCTGGTATGTGCGCAAGGAATGCATATGCTGCTGCCGCTGCTGCAGCCCTGAGTACACTTTGCCACAGAAAGCAGTGAGCAAGGATGATAGCTGTCTCTTTTAAATGCCGTTGTCAAATCCTGAGGCGACTTACGAAAGGTACCGTGATTTTCTTCTTATTCACTCCCCGAGTCTGTTGCGGGAGCCTATAAACACAGTTGAATGGCTTTTACTTTCAGATATGATTGTCTCTTCAATTTACTACCAGGCAACAAAGAACTCAGTGAAATATGTATAGATATATATGTACAGGTAGACTCGTCTTTGCTTTCTTTCCTCACATCCTGGTGGTGTTCATGCTGAAATCATGAACCTAGCTTGTATGTTTTGTTTCTTTTTCTTAATGATTTCATTCATTGCTGAAAAGAAAATGTGTTTGGGTCCGGTACTGAAGTTATTATGGGAGACCATCATTTTGCTTGCTGATTAACTGGTCAAGAGGTGTCAAGTATGTTACTGTCCTTTTCGTGATATGTGCATTCAGTGCAGCTGGTGAATTCACAGAATTATTGTTTATTCTGTTAATGTCCTATTTTCATGAGCTTTTTCCCAGGGTGGCTTTAATTTTGTGTGCGTGTTAGACTTGCACATTCGGAAGTGTAGGTAATTTGAAATGCTTTGGTCCTAGGTGATATTTGAAGTTTATTTGAAAGTAAGAATTATTGCTCTGTGTCTTATCAAGAATTATGGATTTGAGATTGCCTCTCTTAGAGCTCTAAAATACTAATTAAATCTTTGGAGTTTTTTTTTTTTTTCTTGGAAATCACTCTGTCTATGCCATCTCACTTACTTTGTGTGCATTCCATTCCAAAGTTAGTGAACGGTTGCTTTAAAAAGCTTGCCTAAGATACATATGGATAGACATGTGAGCCCTCTTACCTTATTTTCTTTAGATAGAATTTTCCTTAGAGACGATTTATTATTTTTAAAAAACTTTACTCTGGGTAACATGTGTAGCTGAAAAGCTCTTTTTTTCAGTCTGTAATATCCAGCACTGTCAAGTAATTAATGGATGTAATTATGCGCTAGAAGCTCTGAACCTATAAATATGTTAATGGATGCTATTTCTATCAGTGTAGCTTGACATATCAGAATTCTCTGATCACCAGCAGTGCAGCTAAAAATGCAATTAATATTTTATTTGGCAGTAGAATGAACACAAAGCAAATAGTCAGAAATAGATCTTGAGTCAATAACAGAAAAGAGAAAAAATACTATAGCCCAACTTACGGAATGCATTTGCAAGTGGTTTGGATAGCAGAACAAGTCTTTTAAAAGGTACTTGGAGGTGGGTGTATAGGAAAAACAATCTGTTTTAAATGTAGACTGTTAGCTTCGGGTAGTAGACACTGTTTTGACTTTATCCTATGCAGTTGGTATAAATGTATAATTTCTATTTATGAACTGCTATTAAAAGACTATTCTTTATGTGATGGTTTTGGCTAAGACTTTTAAAGCTTTCTCATTTTAGAAAGTCCTTTTCTTATTTGGTGTTAGCATTTACATATCTTGATGTTGAGAAGCTGATGTTTGTCTTACATTATAATCATGAAGCAATATTATCTATTCATGAATATCAGAAATTCTTTTATAAATCCTACATGTTAGAATAAGCATGAACCCAAGCAAAGTGTAGTCCTTACAAATATTTTAAAGCTTTTTCCAGTTTTCTGAGTCTTATGGAAGTAGTGATCTCATGCAGTGAAAAGAGATTTAATGTTTACTAGGGTAGTTGTTAAAAACTTAGTAGATCAATGAAGAAAATATTGATACCTTCTTTGTAGTTGGTATTTTACTTTTTTTCATAATCTTGATATCTGCTCTTTTCTGTTTGGTATCTAGCTGAAGACTGCCAGTTGATGACTGAAATAAAATCTCTTTATGGAATCAATTTACTATAATTTGGCTCCTCTGTGTGCTTGACTGGCTGTTCCAGTGTTGGCCAGGAATTGCCTGAGTAATGGAATGCCTTAGCTTGCCATCATCTCCTGCCCAACAAAGTTCAAGTTCCGCCAGTGCTATCTATTGTTCTAAAATGGATTCATGAGTTCCTGTACCTCACCCCTACCTGTGGTGCGATTTTTCTTAAGCTGTAATACTGAAACCGAGGAATGTATGTGAAATCATTACAATCTTAAATGCCCTCCTTTTTTGGGAGGGGGTGGTAATAATGGATATGCACTTAGATGACATATCTGTCCCATCCTCCCTACCCACACAATTCCTGCATCCTCATTATCAACTCCCAATGCATATATTTCTTTTTACTCATGAGGATTGCATCTAATACACCTCCTCCAGATCTTTGCCCCAGTGCCCTGCACATAACAGGTGCTTAGAAACTCTCTGTTGACATGAATTGGACTGGTATTTTTAAAAGTGGTAGGATTTGAATTTTCTGTGAGCTCTTAATAAATGCTGTAAGTTCTTTTATAGACCCCTCGTGGCTAGGACCATACCCGGGTGTTAGAAGTGGGGAAAGATTTGCCTCATGATACGGACACTGTCTTTCTATTTGTGGTGGATGTTGCCCATCAGAAAAGACAGTATGACAATTACAATATCTTTTTAATTCTCTTAAGGAAAGAGGATGTAATTAAAGGGAAACTTTTCTACACACATATTCTTAGTATTTTACTTCTTTTTATAGCTTTCTTTATTCATCCACATCCACTGTCCATTTACCAAATGTCAATTGAGTACTAAAATCCTGGGCTGGGACATTTTACAGGGCTAATCAGTGTTTTAAATCAGTTTATTTCTACAAATAAATTAATTACTCTTTGTGAAGTAATTTTAAAAGATTTGTAAAATGTATATCTTATAGACAAATTCTCTCATCACCCCACATAAAAGCAGAAGCCCCAGTAATATGTCAGGACATATTTTTTGGTGAGCTTCTTAGACTTAGGAATTGAGTCTTTCTTCTTATTAAGGTTTCAAGAAACTGTTTCTGTTTGTCCATCTTATCAGCCCCCTGCCAAGGTAAAACAAGAAACAGAAAATTACCTTTGCCCAAAAGTCCCTACCATTAGAATAGGAACTTTGGGCCGGCAACAGACCTAGAATGTCAGAAGTATTCTTTTACTTCTAATATGGAAATCTAGAGAAGAGATGCTGTCTTCTGCCTGTGCTCTTCCTCCCTTCCTCCAGAATGAGACTGTCTACTGATTACCTAGCCTTGGAGCCAAATCCAAAAGTAACATTTTCTCAGCTTTCCCTCCGCATCTGACAAAGGAATTTTCTAAGCAAGTAAAACCAGGCTCCTTGGCAGCTGCTTACCTATGAGAGGGGCTACAGGGCCTCAGGAGAAGTGAATGTTCTTCAAGAAGGGAATATATTTTCTTGGCTTTTACAGGCTTTGTTCTTTTACTCTTATCATAATGATGTCATCTCTTTTTCCTTGAGATTGGTTGGCTTCATATGCAAAGAATCATTTTCTGTGGTGGGAACTGATGTTACTCTACTTTTTTCTCAGGTGCCACTGTTTTTAGTCCAAAAATCAGAACTTTCATACTCCACTGGCAATGGCATTTCCCCTTCACAAGCTTTATTCCGTCTGCCAAAGTCAACATCAGCCAATAAATATTTACTCACCTTCCACAGGGACCATGCTCTGGTAATCTTTGGGGTTTTGTCCCCATTCACTTTATCTTGCTGTCTTCTCTCTACTGGCTCAAAACTCATGCCCAAAAATTTCTGTCTTCATTTTAGTATAGATTTCAAAATTGTTCATTATAACTGGCCTCACCATCATTTTATTTTCTACTTGCCTTCTCTCTCTGTCTCTTTCCAAATACATCTATGGCCTAGGATACAACTAATTCTCCCCACCCCTTTCTGTCAGCTTCCTCCTGGCAGCCCGGTTGACCTGCGTCCCAATGGGGTATCTGAGAGAGACGTGTACACTGGCATCCAGCAGCCTTCTGACATGCACACCTTCTCTCTCTCTGCCTCTCCTTCTCTTGCAAACCTTTACATTCTTCCTTTTTTTCCTGTCTGGACATTCAGGGACCTTGCTTGTCCACTGGTGCTGAGCAGGTTTAAAAGGCTTTGTTCTGATCACAGCCACATGCACTTTCTCACAGTCTTTGCTCCTTACACTTCCCCTAATCATGGAATCATCACGCTTGAAAGGAAAGGTCAGACTTTAATCTAGTACCTGTCTCCCGAGAGAATTGAAACTCAACCATCTTAGACAGCCAGCAATCTTACTCTTACGTATCTCCAACAGGAAAAAACCTCACAGGTGTGTCTGATCAACTTTCCAAGGATTGTTCAAGTGACCTCTGCATGCCTTTAAACTGTGATGCTCATCTCATGTTCACAATTGTTTTCTGTTCAGAAATTCATTTTCTATGTGTACTCTCAATCAACTTCAACAATGCATTTGAATTTTTTATCTTAATAGAAGAGGAAAGGTATTTCCTATCTCTTCCTTTCTGCAGCATTCTTCTAATCCAAAGAATTTTGTATCAGTCATTGAGTTCAGCGCCTGGTTCTGATCACTCCTCTTCTGGTAACCTCCAATTTTCTGCTTAGGTCACTCAGCACTTGGCCATCTGTCTGGGCCTAGTCGCACTGTTCCTCCAGCATTCTGCTCTAATGGCTCCTCATCCACTCTGTGATATGATTCAGAATTGATTATCATCTAGGTTGAGAATGCTCTCTCCAAGCTGGACCTCATTTCTCCCGTCCCCCACCCTCATTTCTTCTGCTGACCCTGCTGGCCTTCTCTGTCAGATCCTGCCATCTGAACAGCTTGACTGTCTCTCCACCTCATTAACTTCCTGTCCCCTTTCAAATCTTACCTGAAAACATATCCTTTCTCTGTTGCCTTCACCTCTTCGTTTTATCCCATCAAAGCTAGTTTATTTATCATTCCAGCCTGTAAGCTTTTAAAAATACCAAGCATTTAAATCTTGTTTCACTGAGTAAGATTCTCTGACTGGAGTTTGATCTATCACGCTAAGCACAGGGCACATTTGTCCCACAAAGAGAGAAACCCCACTTGACTAGGAGGATTCTGTAACAGCATCCCACGCTCGTCTTGGTGTTGTCCCACAAGTGCTGCTGATGGCGGAGACTGAGATGCATTTCTTCTTGCTGGGCTCCTAGTCCAGGCTTCCCGGGGAGGGGTTACACTGAACAGTGGCTTAGACCATGTTACTCCTAGTGGTCTGAAGCTTTTCTTTTGTAGCGCTGGCTATAGTTGCAGGTTTGTTTCTCCCCCATACTCTAGATGGAAATTGCCTGTTAGAAATACATACTTTGACTCCTTTCAGGAGGAACCCATCTTTCTGGTGGACTATTTGGCTACCCCTCACATAACCTTCTGTGGACAAGAAATCATCCGCTTCTGATAGGACAGTGGCTGATAGGGAAGGAAAAGCTGGTTCAATCCTGGGAAAAAAGAGGCCAATCTAGAATAGGCGTTCTAATATATTAACCTGTAGATTTTGGGAAAATGAGACACAATGTTTCCTTTTTTGCCACCACTGTTTCTAGAGTAGAAGGGGATGGGAGCTGTAGACCTCCCCACCTAGAATATTGTAGGAATCAACCAAAGTAATCACCACTAATCCTTTGGCATTCTGTATGGTTTAGGGGAAATGGAACTGACTTAGACATGAGATATCTGATCCTGTCTCAGTTCTTTTGATTTTGCCTGTGTGGCAGGAAAAAAAGATCTGAACCTCCTCACTGAATCTCAGGCTTCTCATCTATAAATTAAAACTTATTTGTGAAAACATACGGTTTTATGCTCATGTCAGCTATATAAGAAGATAGTTTAATTTTAACTTCATACTGATTGATTTATTTGAACTTTTCACTTTAGCAAACTCACTTCATTCTAGCAGAAATATATTTTGATAGTTTCTCACTATTTAAGAGAAGGTGAAATATGGTATTCTGGTAATTCCTAGGAATATAAGGGAACATTCAATGTTTAGGTCCTTCTTTTCTTTTTTATGTATTCTTTTGGCATTATTTTGCCCATATACCTGAGAATTATATGTAAAACTAAAAATTAATCCTCTGTGCCTTATTAAACCTGTTTTATAATTGCATTATTCCAGTTTCATTGCCACATATACCCAAAAAAACACTTCGGATGTTTATTACATTTATCTTCTTGAAGGATGTTACTTCATCCTTCAAATTTGAAGAGGAACTTTGACCCTGCCTTTACAGAAGCAATCAAAGTAAAATGGTTTCATATTTCTTAGTCATTGGTAACTGCCTAAACTCAGGCAAAGCTTCTTGGGCTATTAGAAAATGGGGAAAAGATCCTTATTACTAATTCATAATAGATTATTAAATAGCTAAGTATATGACAAAGCACAATAATTAAAATTTGCACTAAGAAAAGTTTCTGTGCAATTTAAACACAAAGATGAATTAGGAGAAAAGGTAAAACTGAATGTCGCTAAAGACAGATTGCCAGGGTTCTAATGGAAAGCACCATGTGGAAGAGGAGGTGGGAAACAAGTTGATTTATAACTTATTATGTGAGCTCTGTGACAAGAGTTGAAATTAGACTACATATATGATGCATATGTTTGCCCTACATCTTAAAATTATACCCATGCATGCATGTCAGCATATACTTGTCACAGAAAATGTTCCTGTCTCTGTAGTATTCCAGAGTTAACAGAACTGCCTAGCTTGTTTCCAAGTTGTTCACTTTGATAAAGTATGTTTTGAATATCTTAAATAAAGGTTTTGTGTTAAAGATGGTTGCCTTAGTGTATAACCCTTTTAATGTGTCCTGATACATATTTCCTGAGAATTGTGTTTAGGATGCGTGTCCCACACATTGTCTCAAAGGCTTTCCTAAGCTAACAAAGGTGACAGAAAGAAATTTAACAAGGGAAGAGGCTTCGGATGCCCTAATATCAAAAAAAGCAAAGCAAAGACGGCATTTCAACCAGGGCAGAGAGAGCAAGCAGCCTTCGGTAAGAAAATGAGTGAGAAAGAAACAGCCATTGGGTTTTGTAACTGGGTCACTGCTGACCTTTGAGAGAACAGCTTCAGCAGGGTAGCGATGTCCACAACCAGCGGAGAAGGGTTTTAGGCATTCCGAGCACAGCCCACTCTTCTACAGTGGACAGTGGTTACCTCTGGGGAGTGGAGAGTGGGCCGTAGGGAATAGGGAAGGGTGTTATGGAATAGGAGAGATCTGAGCACCTTTTTGAAATCTAGAGGAAGGAGCCAGCAGGGAGGGGACACTGTAAGATGCCTGCCAGAGGAGGGGTCATTCCAGATAAAGCAATGGGAGGCAGGATGGAAGGGATGTAGACACACTGCTGATGGAGGCTGCAGATGGACAGATGGACACGGCCTGGGCCAACCGGGGGGAGGATCCTGTCCCACAGGCAGGAAAGCATAGAGGAAGATTTTGAGGTGAACATTAAGGAAATGAGCCTAACTCGACATTGTTAGTGAACCAGAAGAAGCTTCCAAAACTCATCATTACGAGCTTCTAATTCAGGGGCTTCTAAATTATATCCGTATTGGAATCGCCTTAGGAGTTTAAGAAAGTAATGACACCTGTGTCATTGCCAGAGCTTGTGATTAAATTGGGAGTGTGATCTATGTTTTGGAATTAAAAAAATAAATTCTCCAGGTGATTCTACTGTGCAGATGACTTTGGGAGCTTCATAGAGATGCCACACTGGGCCTTGGCCCTTGTTTCAACCTGAGACAAGCTCGGGAATTTGATTCAACAGCTGGGAGGGAGAAATTGAGCAGGTTAGTCTTCCTGGCACTTTGAAGGCAAACTCCATCTGAAAATGGAAATGGAGCCAAAAGAAAGAGACACCAAGTCCAGGTGAATCACTTGAGCCCCTGGACAAGAACTACCTAAAGCGAGTTCTGGACTCAACCCCTAGACTCCTTCAGCTATAGTAGCTAATCATTTCCCCCAACAACTAAACGAATTCAAGCCAGGTTCTCTGTCAGTTGCAATCGAAAGGAGCCAGAAATGGGTTGTAACACATTTTGATGAGTGTACACGTTTTGATGAGTTTTTAAGATAAGAGTTTAAAAATGACAAGTGACTCAACCACTGGTGGACTCGTGAATCACTCACATCACACAAATGCCAGGACAGCCTCAGCTAATCTCAGTCCCTCAACTTCCTGTCATAAACACACTGCTAATTTAGAATTTCCATTGGATCATTTTGTTTAATGGATCACTGACCTATTGCTCCCCACCCCTACCCCCTTGGCCATCCACATCACATAACTAAGTGAGAAGAAATAGTGAGACAGGGATGGATTGTTTTATTTCCATGGGATTTTATTTTCTGTCCTTAATATTCCAAGAGCTAAGGGCTCCTCTCACCCCCTCCTGCCTAAGCAGAAGGTGCTTGTTTAAAGAGAGCACAGTTAACCCTGGCTGGTGTGGCTTAGCTGGTTGCAGCATCATCTGGTAACTGAATGGTCGTTGGTTCAATTCCTAGTGAGGGCACCTACCTGGGTTTTGGTTCAGTCCTCAGTTCAGGCCCTGCTGGAGGCAACTAGTTGATGCTTCTCTCTCGCATCGATGTTGCTCTCATTCCCTTCCTCTCTTTCTAAAAGCAATGAAAAAGTGTTCCTGGGTGAGGATTAAAAAAATTAAAGAGAGCGTAGTTAAAAAGCAGGGTTATAGAGTTGTGCTACTTGGGCTAGCTATATGGAGTACAGTTTCTCTAGGCATCATCAGCTCTTCTCCTTACTGCCTCCTTCCTTCTTTTATTACCTTTCCCTTTCCAATTCTAACTGGAATAAACTGATTAAGGTAACTGATTCCATCCATATTTGTATCCTGTAAGAAGTCTGCCACCCCAAGTACCAGTCAGGGGTAGGTTCATGCTGGAGCCAACTGTCCTGGCTTATAAGAGCCAAGAGTTTTGTGAGCCGGTTGTTAAACACATATATTATTAAATACTATTGTATATAAACTTACAATTAAGTAAATTACATTAAAAACAAAGGTAATACTCAAAATTCCTTACTGCCTTACTAATTATCATTTTAATTATTACTTTACTCCATTTGATTGCCTATATGGTTGAGGTCTGGTGTTGCAGTATTATGGAAATACTATATAATGGTATATTGTGGTGTCCCTTAGCAACTCCACATTCAGTGACATCATGTAAATAGCTTTAAATTGGCTAGGGTGTATTTACACCATGGAAATTGGCAAATACTATAAATCAGGGCTTCCCCCTAAGCCTCTGAAAGCCAGTTGTTAATAATTTGCAAACATACCACTGAATAGTAGTACCTCTACTCTGTTCAGTCATAAAACCTGTGGAGATGTTTTTCATTATGCTTTCTAAATGAGATGGTGACTATCTGCCTATCTGTATATAAGCATGTGATTATGAATTCCTTGTAGTATGCATCCATTACTTATTATTATGTCATCGGCAAATACACAGAATTTGGTGCAAAGAAAATGCCATGTTCAATGGGTTGTGTTAATGTCTAAAGGTCATATGCTCCTTGTGGATTTTGAATGTTTTCAATAATTCCTTTGCTTTTACCAGAGCTCCTGATTTTTGAAAATATCACATGAGGAAGCCCTAGGATTTTTTCAAGGAGCTTCAGCATCCCTCACACCTGCTAATTTCCCGATTTCCCTTTTAACAAGAGGGGTGCTCCATGCCCTCACCAGGCATCATGCCCTGTCATTCTGAGAAGAGTTTGTGAGGAAACGTATCTGTATAACTCATACTAGCTGCCAGTATTCAGCAACCTAGTTCTTTATTAATAAGTATAAATGGATGACCACTGACATTTGAGGACTGACAACTGAGCTGAAGAAACAAGAGACAGTTTGGGAACAAAAGATATAAAATTCTCATTAGTAGCATCCAAAACATTGAAAAAAGATGTCACAAACATAAAATAAGATCAACTAATAATGGTAAGGGGGCAAAAGAGAAATACACAGAATTCTGAAAATATGACCACTAAAGTAAATCTTCATGAAAAGAAAAAGCTGACAAAATAAAGGCGGATTAAAAAAAAAAAAAATGCTACCCAGAAGATCAGTTGGAAAGATGCAACAGCAACCTAAAAGACATTAAGAGAACAGAGGGAAGGAAGAAGAAATTATAATGAAAATGATTGATGTAAATTTATAAAATTAAACAGTGTTTTCAGATTAAAGGACCCATTGACCCCTGAACAGGAAGACTGAAGAAACACCTAGAAGCATTCTGAAGTCTTAGGCATTGTTAACAAAGAAGATCCTGTGAGAGCTTCTCAAAAGAAATAAAATTAGATTCCCCCATGAGAAAACAAGAATCAACATGGTATTGGACTTTTCTCTTTTTTTAAGATTTTATTCATTATTTTTAGAGAGAGGGGAAGAGAGAGAGGCAGAGAGAGAGAGAGATCAGTTACGGTGGCCTTTCACCTTCCTCCAGCTACAGAGCTGGCTGGAGACCCTACTTGCAACCTGGTTATGTGTCCTGGCTGGGAATCAAACCAGCGACCTTTGGGTTTACAGTCTGGCACCTTATCCACTCTGCCACCAGCCAGGGCTGTGTTGGACTTTTTACCAACACTAGATCCCAGAAAAAAACATTTTTGATTCTTGCAAAGTTCTGAGAAGGTATGCTTTTAAAATTGGAACTATCAAAGGATGAACATAAAATAAAGACATTTTAGCCCTGGCAAGTGGCACAGTGGATAAGGCCCCAGCCTGTGAACCCAAAGGTCTCTGGTTCGATTCCCAGCCAGGGCACATGGCCAGGCTGCAGGCCAGGTCTTCAGCCAGGTCTGTGGCCGGAGGCAGGTGAAAGGCAACCATAAATTGATGTTTCTCTTCCTTTCTGCCTCTCTCCCTTCCCCTCTCTCTAAAAATAATAAATAAAATCTTTTAAAAAAATTTTTTAAAGAATAATTAAAAAATAAAATAAAGACATTTTAGGCATGCAATAATTCAGACAACTTATATTCAACATGTACTTTTAAAAATTACTAGGTAAGAGTATACTTAAGCAAAACACACACACACACACACACATATTCTAGTGAAGGAAAAAGTGTAAAAGTCAAGAAACAGTGGATCTAATTTAAGAATGCAGTAGAAAGATATCCCAGAATGGCAGTTATGTAGTAGAAAGCAGTTCATCCACATTAGAACCTGTCATCAAAATTAGAAGGCCTTGTGAATAACATCTTCCCAGGAATGTAGATTTCTTGTAACAAGTAACGAATAAATTAGAAAAAGTCAATGATGAAGTGGAGGTATCAGTATTATTTTATCAACCAGATAAAGAAAGACAATTAGAAACCCTAAAGAGTATAAAAGTTGGAATACAAAGAAAAAAATCAATGTAAAATGTGTCATGTTTTTAAGCAATTGTTGGAGAATGAACTTGACATTTATACTTGAAATATTCTGCATGGAGTAGCACAGACTTTGTAGCAGAGAATTACATCTTTTGCTTTAGAGGTTTCATCACATTATACTGTTTTGTAATGAATAATATTTATTGAATCATAATTTTGAATTTACATTTTTAGATTTTATTTTTCTAGCCTATCTGTGAAAAATTAAATTATAGAAAAGAATATAAATGTTATAAACTTTTATATGATAAAGATAATTATATACTTGGTAAACAAGGAGGCTTATGGAGGAAAAGTGCAGGGCTGCTAATCTTCTCAATCTGTGTAAAATATATTTAAGGTACTATGTGAAGCTGACATTAAGAAAAAAAGACTACACTTTAAAAGACTGATACTCTCAAATGTTGGAAGTATAATTTGGTGCTACTACTTTTGGAAAACTTTTTAGTAGTATCTACCTATGATCTACTCCTAGTTGTAAGTGCAACAAAAATTTGGAATATATGATTCAAAACATATACACAAGTATGACAATCACAGCACTAGAAACACTAGCACAAGACTGGGAATAACCCAGATATCCATTAGCCACAGAATAGCTAGATGTACTATGGTATTTAACACCATACCATAAGCAATTTTAAAGAAAGCACTACTGCTACATACAATAAAATATGCAAATCTTATAAGCATCATGTTGACTGAAAGAAGCTAAATACAAAAAGTACATGATTCATTTATTAAAAAGATTTAAAGCAGCATGATCAGTGTGGCTCAGTTTGTTGAAAGGTGGAAGACCACCAGTTCAATTCCCGGCCAGGGCACATGCCTGTGTTGCAGGCTTTGTCCCCAGTTCAAGGCGTATGAGGGGAAACCAATCAGTGTTTCTCTCCCTCTCTTTCTTCCTCCCTTCCCCTATCTCTAAAAAAAAAATGTTCAAAAAGGTTTAAAAACACTGAAGATCAATGTGTGAGGATAGAAATCAAAGGAATGGAGACAGGACCAGGACTGAAGTGATGCTGGTACTTTTGTAAATATTCACCTGAACTGTACTTGCTTTGTGAAAACTTACCTAGCTCTTCGCCTGTGATTTGCGTACTTTCTGTGTGTATTTCAATAAAAGATTTCTTAAACCAAAGTTTAAAGTATATTATGTTAGATTTCATAAATATAACTAATACAAGAACTAATGGTAACTGTCAAAATAGTAGGAGGAAGAAAAGAAAGGACCATGCAAGTGAAAGAAAATTCTTTTTCACAATGTTGACAAACACGGTTTAAGCTTGATGAATGAAGAAATGGTTACATTAATTTTGGTATTTTCAGAAGTTTAGCAACCAAAACATTAAAAAAAAAAAAAAAAAGTTTCCTGTTGAGGACTGTAAGAAGAAACAATGAAGGAAGAAAACTTTTTGTTTTATGTGTGGTGGGGAGGACAGTGAGTGGATAGACAACAGGGCCAAAATTGGAACAAATGTAATAGAACAATTTTAAAAAACATTTTAAAGAAAAACATAACAAGAGTAATGTTAACATTAATAATAGCTATAATTTATTTCATCCTGCTGTTTCTGAGACACTGAAGTAGATATTCTTTGTAACTTATCTCAATTACCTCTTCACACTTTGTGTTCTTTACCACATTTATTAGGGTGAAATTTAGTTACCCAATTATAATGGTAAAAGCTAAACATCAAGATACCCAATTATAGTACAAAATCATGAAACATTAGTTAGAAAGAAAAATTTTCAACAACTCAGAATATGCTTGTTATTATATTAAAGCACATTTGAGTTTGAATCCACTAGCAGTCAAGGGCAAAAAGTAAGCTCTTATTGTCTTTATAAATCTCCATGCCCAATTTAAAAAAAAAAAAAAGAAAGAAAGAAAGGAAAATACCTGGAGAGATAATCTGCAATTGGCAATAAATTCTAATATATGTTAGGTGCTATAATTATGTTATGGTGAAAATAAAAGTGATCTTAAAAATGTTCTTACTTCCCCAGTCAAGGCACATAACCAGGTCTCCAGCCAGGTCTGTAGCTGGAGGCAGGTAAAGGGCAACCATACATTGATGTCTCTCTCCCTCTCTGTCTCTCTCCCTCTCTGCCTCTCTCCCTTCCCCTCTCTCTGGAAATAATAAATAAAACCTTAAAAAAAAGAAAAGAAAAATGCTTTTACTGACTCACTTTAAAAAGGCAAGGGTATAATACTATCCTAATGCAAGGAAGTAATTTCTTCAGGAAATGCAGGTAGTTGAGTCTGGACATATTGATATCCGGAGCATTTCCCAACCTTTGTTCTTTAGAAAACTAATTATGCTAGATATTAATAGTACCCCATTGAAAATAAGTTCACGTTAAATTATCTTGGAAATGCATTAAACTATAATCTATCTTCTGTAGATTCAAAAATATTAGCATATTAAATCCCTTAGAAGTTCAATAGGAAATAAAGCTAATTAGTTTGAAATAATTCAGCATTTTCTCAATTTCTTTGATGATGGGATTTTTAAAAAAGTAACACCAACACTGCGGAGAGTAGGGTTTAAGGAAATGTTAAACACAGTTTGGAGTGTAGCAAGCAATAGAAGCACCAGTCATCAGGAGATTCTTAGACAGTAGCTTTCAAAGCTAGTTGTTTCAAAGGCACTTTTGGCAAGTACTGGAAGGTGAAAAATTTGCAGTTGAATCTTTTGAGAATTTTCTCAAGTGCAGTGTTCTCTACTATGTTTATAATATTAGACCCACATGCTTTAGAGTTGAGGGTTTGTGTCCTATTATAGAAACTTGAAATCTGACAAGTTCTTTTTTAGGCATCCTCCTCCCACGTTCACACAGAAATCAACTGCAGGCATGTATGCAGCTGGATGAGACACCCTCCCTCGCCCTTCCCCACACTTCCAAAGGGCAGAGCTGTCTGCATTTTTAGTCCATCAAACCAAGTCAACTTCAATGAAATCACTAAGTCCTCTGCCAGGAAATCTAATCTGATCACTCGAACTCATAACATTTCAAAGGCAGCTATTACCAGTCGGCCAACCAGATGATGGAAGAGGCAGATGATCCTCAAACATGGTCTGGTTTTTGAACGCGACCACATCCCGAGGAGTCAGGGAATAAAGATTTCTATCCTTCTCTAAGAGTGGAAAAAGTAGACTTCTTGAGGGGGGTTCAGTTTGTCATTTGTCAATTGTACTTGTCAGAATGTCTGCTAAACATAAACATTATACCATAAGTATATCTTAGGTGAAGTTCTTTACAGCAATAATCCATTCCACCTAATAATAAAACAGCGGTGTATCTTTCAATTGGTAGAACCTGCAGGCATAATTCCAATTGATCAAAACATTATCAAGGCATCTTAATAAAGGTTAACAAGAAGGGAGATGCCGCACCGCTTAGAATTTGGCCTGTCAAACAAGCACTCTTCTCTGCACTGATTCTGGCAGTAGTATTATGGCATACCCTTTGAAAAAGCGTTAATAGCCTGGGCTTTAATCCAAGATCATACAGTTCGAGTCATACGTAGTTCCTGTTTATGGAATCAAAGGCAAAGAAGATCAATGAATACGACAAAAAGCCTTATCTCATCTCAGTGTGATAAAGCAAGGGTAAGAGCAATAATCAACAGTGGAAAACTGGCTTCCTAATATAATGCAAGATAATAGATTGAGAGACCCAGGCTTCCCATTTTTTGTTATTATGGAGAAAATGAGTCATAGTTTTACAATGTAAGGTGGCCTCACACTTTTAAAGGTGAGCCTACTATGAAGGAATTGTGCCCCCAAAAGGCATGATAGTAAGTGACCTGAAAGAAAAAGCACACTTGCGTGGGACAAAATCTTAATAATTCTGGGAGGAAAAGGTTTTTCCTGAGATATTTTTCAACATTTAGGTAAGTAATAGAAATATTTTAAAGGGGTGATATTTTTTGTCTTGTTTAAACCAAATCCTAGGAGGACACAGATCTATGAACAATAACTTATGGGAAAAGCATCATGAAATAATTCCCTGGTTGCCTAAAGAAACATGTGTTTTCCCTCTTCCTTCTGGATTTGATGCACCTGAGATCGCAGCACACAAGCATCTCAACTCTTGTCAGAAGTCATGCTCAGAAATTTGCTAGAGCTCTCTCCCAAAGGAATGTGTTATTTTGAAAAGTTTTTATTAATATATTTTATTTATTTTGCTGTTACAGTTGTCCCAATTTGTCTCCCTTTGCCCCCTCCACCTAGTACCCCATTTCCTCCAACAATACCCCCCTTAGTTCATGTCCATGAGTTATGCATATGAGTTCTTTGGCTTCTCTGTTTGTTCTTCTTAACATCCCCCTGTCTATTTTGTAACCACCAATATGTGTACTTTCTTTTTTCCTTTCGCTTCCAGAAAATTCACCGTTTAATTACTGCCTTCTGTCAGCTTCTCAAATCATATTAACACAAAGTTTTCTTTTCATTATTCCAAAATGCCTACATTAATTCATTTATTTAAAGAATTACTCTTTTAAGTAACATGAATTGCAATATTACCAAACACATGCAAAAACACATACATATTTTTACACATATTTAAAGTACATACTGGATTTTGAAGTTAATATAAAAAATTTTAAATATGCCAATAGCTTATATAATTATTGCATGTTAAATGATGGTGTTTTAGATATATTGTAGCAAAATTAAGCAGATTTTTTCTTCTTTAATACTTATTTTACTCTGGAATGCTATTTTTGTGAAATATATCACAGAAATTGTGTATTGCAGAACTCACTTTTGTGAAAGTTGTCCTAGAGATAGTGCCAAACCCATAGTAAAAAATGAATTTGATTTTTGAGTCAGATCGGCCCTTCTCCAATTATACAACTCAACTTTATTTTAAGCTACTGGAACTACAACTTATTCTTTTTGGAGTTTTCCATCTTAGTAGATTTATTTATTTATTTATTTATTTAGGCTGGGCACAGGTCTTTCTTCTTTCAATACCCTCTATTTTCCCTCTACATGTGTTTTACAAGTTGAAGCCTTCAGAAATAATGGTACCTGCAGTGCTCAGCCAGTCCCCAGCATAGAAATTATTATGTCTACTAAGTTGATGTAAAAAATAAAAATCCCTAGGATTTAAATAATTTTGTAGAATAGTATTCTAGCTATTTTTTAAACTTGTGGTTGACTTCCTATGTGGTCCTAAACTAATCCCTGAACTATTTAAGGGTCTGTTGAGGTAGAGATTAGGTATGTTCACATTTCAATAATAAAGTTTACTATAGCATTAATTCCTTTTCCCAAGCATCCCCAGTTTGGGGGCCTTCATAACTGGAAATGTATATTTCCATAATTTAGTTGAAAGGAATCTCATCTAACTTACATGCTAATAGGAGAATAGATATTGTGTATGTACATGAATCATATAGTTTAGTAGTTTGCACCTTCTATCCAAATTGGTCTTCATTCTCAGCATCTTTTCTAACCTAAAGATTGACTAATTTCACAACACACCCATGACCAGTTGGTTGTTATTTAAAACATAAATTGCTAACAAAATCTGTATATTACATGCCCAAAATAAGCACATATTTTGTAACAGTGAATAAGAAAGCATGTCTTCTATGTCATATACATCCACATTTTCGTACTTTTTTCTTCGTTCTTAACTGCATTTGATTTTTCTGAGTTATTGCAAGTAAGCTGATATTCCTATATTGTGAAATGATTCCAGCCTAAGAAAACGTAACCTGCAGTAATGCAGATACAAGTAATATACAAAATTGTACCATATTTAGTAAAGTCTGTTTACAACAAGATCACTTTAAAGCATTCATAAGTTAAAGTTGGTTCTTATCCTTTCAGCTGCCCTACGTCTTTTGATTGGTGCATATAATTCATTTACCTTTGTACCTGTGTTCCTGTCAGTCTCTCTGTTTCTTCATCATCTTAAAGCAGATGCTTTAACATCTCTTGCAATGCTGGTTTGATGGAGATGTATTCTTTTAGACTTCTTTTGTCTGGGAAGCTCCTTATTTCACCTTCCATTTTGAATGACAGCCTTGCTGTGTAGAGTATTCTTGGTTGCAGGCCTTTGTTTTTCATTGCTTGAAATATTTTTTGCCATTTCCTTCTGGCTTGTGTTTCTGTGGAGAAATCAGCTGATAAACCTTATGGGAGTTCCATTGTATGTTGTTTGTTATTCGTCTCTTGCTGCTTTTAGGATTCTCTCCTTGTCTTTGAAATTTGCCATTTTCATGATGATATGTCTTGGAGTGGGCCTGTTTGGGTTCATCTTCCTTGGGACCCTTTGTGCTTCCTGAGTTTACATGACATTTTTCTCTCCTCAAGTTAGGGAAGTTTTCTGTCATTACTTTTTCAAATAGATTTTCTATCCCTTGCTCCTCCTTTTATCCTCCTGGTATCCCTATGATATGTATGCTATTATGTTTCATGTTGTCCTGCAGCTTTCTTAAAACCTCTTCATTCTTTTTCAGTCTTTTTTCATTTTGTTGCACTGCCTGGGAATTTCTTTCTACATTGACCTCCAGCTCGATGATCCAATCCTCTGCTTTCTCTAGCCTGCTTTTGATTCCTTCTACTGTGTTCTTCAATTCAGAAATTGTATATTTCATTTCCTCCTGGCTCTTATTGATGGTTTCTAGGTCTTTTTTAATGCTGGTGTAGTTCCTTGTAGCTTCCCTGGAGTTCTTTGTAGTTCCCCTGGAGTTCTTGTTCTTCCTAGTTTCCCTGGAGTTGTTTGTAGTTTTCTTTGAACTTGCTGAGCTCATTGAGCTTCTCTATCATCATTATTTTGAATCCCATGTCTGATAGGATGCTTGCCTCTATTTCATTTTGCACTCTTCCTAGGGATTCCTCCTTTCCATTTGCTGAGGGTTTATTTCTTTGTCTCCTCATTTTCGGTGACTCATTTGTTTCTGCTTCTTGAATTTGTCTGCTTTGACTTACTGTCTATATTTTTTTTTTTAAGATTTTATTATTTTTAGAGAGAGGGGAAGGGAGAGAGGTAGAGAAAAAGAGAAATATCAATGTATGGTTGCCTTTCACCTGCCCCCAGCTACGGAGCTGGCTGGTGACCTTGCTTGCAGCCTGGTTATGTGCCCTGGCTGGGGAATTGAATCAGCGACCTTTGGGTTCACAGGCCGGCGGCTTATCCGCTGTGCCACCAGCCAGGGTTGACTTACTGTCTTAGTGGTATGACCTTCTGTGGTGTAGAAGTGCACTTTTTTTACTTCCTAGATCTGTGATTAGTGATGTCAGCTCATGTCCCAGTCTGGGCCTAGTCAGTTGGAGACTACCAGAGATCCCCTGTCTTTGTCTCATTTCATTGTTAATCCAATCAGTCTGTGATCTGAGGTCAGCTTTAGGCACCTCTGGGCTGGTTAGATGAATTCAGTTGTTAATACAACCAACCTGTGATCTGAGGTCAGGTTTAGGCACTGCTGGGTGGGGCGGATTAATTCCTATGGGTGAGGCTGTGGCTTCCCCTCAGGCTCCCACCTTTGGAGGAGTGGTCTGCTGGCTGTATGGGGGATGGGTCAGCACTGGACTCATGGGCTGCTCCCTCAGCTCTCCCCCTAAAGCCACTGACCCAAATCCTCCTTAAGTGTCTCTAGTCCACTCTGCCCTCCCTCTGCTGAAGCTCACGGTAAGTGGGTGCCACTGTATTTTCGTGCATGGTCCCTTTAAGAGTTCAGTCTCTGTCAAGCCTGCTAAACCTGGGGACTTTTTGCTATTCGCAGCTGGGTGCTGTTTTACTCTCAGCTTTGTTGATGTAGGCTGGGGAGCCCAGTTGGGGGTTTAGATCCCACCCTTCTCAGGTAGAACCCCGGCTGCTGGGATGTTTCTCCAGCCCTTCAGCTGCTGCCCATGGGAGCCCCGCCAGCCTCTTGCATCTCTGCACTTTCTGCCAGTCACATTGTGATGAATCAGCTCTTCTGTTCTGTCCAAGGTAATAAGAATTCTCTCAAGTTGGTGTTCTATTGGTTATTCTGGATGATTTCTCCCCAATTAATTTGTAATTCCAGTTTGGTATTGGGGAGAGATTTGTGTAGCTCCAATTACTCCTCCACCATCTTGGTTCTCCAAGATTTTGAAAAGTTTTGAAGTTAAGTAGTTTATGCATGATTTCCACCATACTGTGCTTAACTTGGACAGACTTTTGGTTGGAGGATGGAATGGAGAAATGGGGAATCTGGAGGGGAGGTTAGAGAGGGAAAGAGGCAGGATTCTTGACCACAGCACACAGTGAACTTGACAAATAACAAAGGGGCCATCAACATGAATAGGTGTTGGTCATGCTTAGAAGGAAAATCTCTTCAGAAGGTCATTCTGAATGGAGTACATCTGGATCTTTCTTGGTTTGGTTCCACATTGAAACACAGAACACTGAAATGTTTTGAGTGACTATTTTATTACTCTTTCCAAAGATGAGGTATAATCAGTGTCATTCTACGTGCTTAGGAGTATAGATAGTTTAGAATATTGGGGCTTTGTTCTCTCACTGAAAGCAGCGTGAGAGGCTGCAGCATTCTTTGTGGGGGAAAAAATTCTTGCTTTACCTAAATCTTACCTGACTGAAATTACATGGTTCGACCAAGACAGATGGTAAAACATTAAGAGCTAAGAACTATTTTAGGATGAATACATCATTTTATTTAAAGTATCTTGTGGACAGAAATGGACAGAAAAATAGGCTCTTAACTGTGTAAATAGGATGATAGCCATTGTGAAGATGTAAGAGAGTACTTTAGTAATACTTAAAATAAAACTAAATGAAGGCTCAGAAAATATATTAATTTGGGAAAAAGAAAATATACATTTTTCCATCTTTTCCATCACTTCAGTGAAATTTTAAACAATACTGAGTGTAAAATATATGTTATATAGTGTCTAATATTTAAACAACTCTGATATATTTTAGTAAAGATTAACATTTTCTAGACGAGACTGCCCTCAAATCAAATGGAAAATAGTAATAGGTATGGTTTGTTTGGGTTTCTTTCTCAACTCCCCAGTTTTTCTAGAATCTTACCAGGGTATTATTTTCACAGGACCTTATTCTCAGATCTCCAGAAGCAGAACTTTAAAGTCTCTGGACAGCTGATAATCAGCACAGGGACAATTCTGCTTTCAGATTACTGTATGGAAGTCACTTTTCTCCTCAACATTACTTAATTTCTGTAATGTTGTGTATCTTGAATCACAGCTGAATAACCTTCAGCATATTTCTGATGTTTCTAGGAAACCAACCTATATCTGCATATTAAACTTACTTTTTTAAAATTATAACACTCATTCCAACTTCAATATTTGTGTGTTCAGAATGTAACTAGTGACTTAGAGAGGTCAGATTATATATATATCACCTACTCTATATTTATATATGTAATATATACATGTAATTTATATGTATCACACATGCAAACATACAAATTTTTGGGTGCTCTGCAAAACTAGATTTCTTTTCCTCTACCTAAATAGCCACTAATGTAATGGGCATGGGTGGCCCATATGTGATTCCTTTTAGTATCCCCAGCACCCAGCAAAATGCCTAAAACATTGAATAATCAATAAATATAAGTATATGAATAAAATGGGACTGATAATACTCACTTAGCCTTCTCTGCACACATATTCCCGGTAGAATAGAAATGTGCTAATACATGTTACCATTAAAAAAGGACTGAAAATGGCTTATGAGAAATATATTTGAAAGTGCTTTGTAAAATCCAATATATATATATTGGATTGTTTATATGCTCATAAAATACAAACATTTAAAATGATATAATTATACAATATAAGTATAATTTCAGTAGTAGACCCTGGATTAATAATAATCGGTTGATACTAGGTCATTAGCTGAGGAATAGATGCTTGAATTAAAATATTAATAAACGGATAATTCATGAATTAAATAATTTTTCCCTTGCCTCCAATAGCATTAAATGTTTAGCTGTGACACAGGAACAAGTTGATAAATATTCTGATACTAAGATAATTGCAGTCATTTGAATATATAGGCACAGCATTGTAATAGGTGATATGTTATGATATTGATTGTAATATTTAATACTTGGCTATTAGGGTATGAATGCTAGAGATCATTTCTTTTTTTTTTTTTTTTTTTAAGATTTTATTTTATTACTTTTAGAAAGAGGGGAAGGGAGAGAGGCAGAGAGGGAGAAAGACATCAATGTATGGTTGCGTTTCACATGCCTCCAGCCACAGACCTGACTGGAGACCTGGTTTGCAACCTGGTTATGTGCCCTGGCTGGGGAATCTAACCTGCAACCTTTGGGTTCGCAGGCCAGTGCTTTATCCACTGTGCTACCAGCCAGGGCCATAGAGATCATTTCAATAGCAAAATAAAGATTTGAAGATAAACGAAGAAATTGCTGGTGAGGACCCAATATTGATTCCTTAGCCTCAAAAATGACCAACTGTTCACTACGAAACAGCTGGGCCGAGTCTGTTGAATCTTAAGTAGTTTAGGCACCAACGTGAGAACATAGAAGACAATAGCATATAGTTTTTCTCCCTAGAAACGCATGAACACTGATTTATTTTGATAGACATCTTTGTACAGCAAACAGAATTGTTTTAATAGGAAAACAACCCTTTGTTTAATTTGCATGTAAAAACTGTGTTAACTTGTGATATATTTGTACTAGGTAAGACCATTTTTCTGGTCTAAAAGCAAGGTAGAACTTTTTCTTTTCCACTAGAGAGAGTTTACAGGAGAATTGCATGGCAACATTTCACCAAGAGTTAACAGGTATTGAGCCTCTAGTAGGTATATGGTACAAAACTGGATCCTTTAAGAAATATATCTTCTAAATGTCCATGTTTAGAGGACATTCTGGCTACATTGTTAGAATGAACAACCATTTGAAAAGAAAAAGAATTGTTCTATTAAAGTGAGTTCAGTGTACCTATACAGTATATGAGAGTGTTAAGTTAGAACCTGTTCAGAGACTGGTGCTTATGTACTTTTTTAGAGCCTGTAGAATGGAAATAGTACATTAGCAATCACATCCATGGGGATTGTGTTAACACTGTACTATGTACATGTGAAAATGTGGCTTTTAAATATTTTATTTTTAAAGAATAAATGTTAGAACAGCATCACACAAACAAAAAAAAAAATGTTCTGGTTTGAAGGAAATAAAGCCAAGTTATTTTCAAAAGAAATGTACAAAGACAGCTTCATTCATTCATTTATTTATAAATATTACTGACTACTAAATGTGGGATAAAGCTCTGGGTGGTGAGGTTTCACACAGGTATGAACAAAACAAGTGTTGTGTCCGCATCTAAGGAGCTTGACTCTATTGTTAGAGTCAGACAGTTCATACAAATATATGAATAAATGCATATTCTCAGTGTTATGCATAAAGTTACAGGAAGATGTGGTATCAGAGACTGAGGGGGAAGATGTTGGATGGGCTACTCAAGGATGGCCTCTCTGATGAGAGAACATTGAGCCAAGACATGAAAATAATATCTGAGAGTATCTGAGGGAAGAGTGTTCTACACAAAGGGGGACACAAGTGCAAAGGTACTGAGGTAGGAATGAGCTTGGCATGTGAGGCTCATCAAGGGGACAATATTGTTAGAGCAGAGCAAGCAAAGCAAATTCAGCACCTGCTTTTTACAGGAGGGATTTTCATTTGATTACTTATCATATCCATTTGCAGCCACATCCCAGAGATGCTCCATAAAGGTAGGGATTACAAGAAAACAAGACTATAAGTTATTTAGCATCATACTTTACATACTAGGTATTTCCTCACATTTACAAGGACCTTTTCTGGTTGCCAAGAGAGTCCTCAACGAGATCCACAGTCAGCACCAAGTACCTTAAGTTCTCAAAGTAATTAGCTAATTAACAGTAGCAGTAATTTTTTTTTGTACTGTTGTTCTATTACAGTTGTCTCAATTTTCCCTGGTTGATTTCCCTCTGCCCTACCCACCCCCCTCTCCCACAGTCAGTCCCCACCCTGTTGTCCATGTCCATGGGTCATTTATACCTGATTCTTGACTAGACCCTTCCACTTCTTTCCCCCTTATTCCCCTCCCCTGGACCCTCTGGTCATTGTCAGTTTTGTGCATCATTTCTATTGTTATTATTGATTTCTTTTATCTTTATTTCTCTGGGGTTCTATTCCGCATTAACATATAAATTGAATAAACATGTTTCATCATGTATATTGTTTATTAACTATTGAGGTAATTATGTACCATTGATTTCACTAGTAAGTGCATTTTAAGCCTGAGAATTTGCCCTCCCTGGAGTTTATTGGGAAGGAAGTTACATTCCTATGGTGGGAGAAGACTGTAAACATTTCACTTACAAAATACTAAATATCTTTTATATATCTGTAAAAACCCTCAGAACAAATGACCTTGTCAAATATTTAAGAGTTAACTTTAAAGTCACAAAATGCCACTACAAGCAAAATTTTTTAAATTGAATTACTTCACCTAAAATAGAGTCTCTCCTGTTATTTGGAAAAAGTGGCTATCATGCTTTGTGTATTATTGTTCCCTTAGCCATCTATGAGGATTTTATTACTTTTTATGGCAGTTTGGAACATTCTAAATGTGGGGGATACCTTTCAAATGCAGTGGAAAAGAAACCTGTGGTGGAAATAAACCAGCTAAAACCCATATAAACCAAGGCTGAAGGTGGTGCAGTTTCTAGATTCTGCTTCTCCCCTACTCTTTTAAGGTTGGAAAACATTTACTTTCTAATCAAAGACCATTTTTCTTAATAAAAATAATTTCCTATTGATATAAAGAAACTGAAAGGACTATTTTATTGGATCACAGGATCAAATGACTTGGAGAATCATTTTTGGCCACTGGGACACCTCACTTAAAAACAGTATGTCTGCCTGTCACCCTCACCTTTTGTGATGTTCCATTCTGTCCCTGTATGGGGATTGGGTGCTAAAGTGAATCCCAAAGACAGAAGTAGTTGACTCCCAAAGGCAGAAGTAGTTCCGGAGCCAGGCGTTTCGTATTTATTTAATAAATAACTCAGCACCATTCCCCATGACCTAGACTGTTTGACCAGGACACAGTTTGCATGTTAAACACCTAAGGAGACAGTTTTCATTTTTGCCGAGAAATGTGTCCTTTCCAATTCTGCATCACACACTGGGCCCTCTCGGTCCACTTGTTCCCTCTTTCTTAGAGGCTAGGATACAATAATATTATTCCTACTAGAGGAAAAACAACCATCAAGCCATAATCCACAGCAACGGGCTATATTGGCCTTTGTGTCACAGCAGCCGTGGTAAGTAGAGACATCGCCCTGAAAACATGTGGCCTGTTTAAAGGTGGCTTCCTCCGTCTACTATGACTGCTGCCAGGCAGAAGGACTGGCTGGTATAAACTGGCTTTTGTCAAATCATCGAAGCTTAGAATAAAAGCCAAGAATCTAGTCTTTAGATGGGAAATCTCCCTGTTTTAAAACATTGGTTCTATGTTAGCATTGGCTAACAAAATTCACTTGCAGTGCAAATTTTACCTGTGGTTGTCAGTTTCCTAGCTGTGCTTTACATATCCCATGGGGTGAGGGGGCATGTTTCTTCATCCATTTATTTGTTCATTCATTCTACAAACATTTACTGAGTATTAATCACAATCAAAATTGGTGTCATGGGTCTTTCCACAATAAAAGTCATTTGCATTAAAACAACCAAACAAATAAACTGAGTCCAGTGGATACTTCATCCTTCTATTAAAAAAAAAAAAAAAAATCCATACTCATAGTTCAGTTATCCCCTGTATGTTTATAGGTTTTAAATCAACATGCACTGTTCCAGTCCCTCACTTGATCTTCGGTATATTCAATTTCCTTCAAATATGATATATCAATAAAATAGGCCTACCTGTATCAACATGAATACATGTTTAAAGTATAATGAAGAAGGAAGAAAAAATTTTTTAATGCAAAAATAGGCAGAGTGATGTTATGTGAATTTTCAAGGCACTGCACACAAAGCAATACTGCATTTATTTATTATAGGAATATCCCTCTGCAGAAAAAAGTATAAAAACTTTTATAGCCCAAGGATAACAACACCCATTTGAGGACAGCAGTTGCCTCTGGGGGAAGTAGGAGGGAAATGAGATGAAGATGCTGGTCTGTAATTGTATGTGCAGCACTTTATTTCTTTAAAAATATCTGATGTAATTTTGACAAAATGTAAACATTTGTTACATCTTGATGACAGATCCTTAGGCAGTCCATGTTTTCTCGATCTTCTTGCTTACAATATTTAAAATAGATAATAAAAACACAATAAGACTGTGAAAAGCAGCCTGAGTAAATTAGATTTTTTTTTCTTTCTTTTTAAGGGAATGCAGTCTCTCATTTTCACCATTGCGTTAATGGCACTAGCCTCCCAGACTGGAGATGTTTACCTTTTCTCCCTTGTGTCCCCAGTGGCTAATCCAGTCTGTTATTTATGAAACCAACCTTCAAAACATCTCTTTCTGCCTTTATTGCATCATGATGGTGCAGGCATCATCATTTACCATCTTAACTGCTGTCATCACCTCTCAGAATGTCTGACGACCTCCACTTCTCCCTCCCACCCCACCACTCTACCCTGCGCAGTTCATCCTGGATCATCAGGCATTGTTTGTGAATCACATTCAGCTTCTCTTCCTGGAGCTTAGGCCCCACCTCCTGCCCCACTCTCCCTACCTTCTCAGCATCCCTCCACTGCCTTCACGCTGCTCCACTTTCCTTAGCGCCTAACAGTTTTTAGTATGTAGGTTTTCACCTTCTTGGTTAAATTTATTCCTAGGTATTTTATTATTTTTGATATAAGTGGAATTTTTTTTTAATTGCTCTCTCTGATAGCTTGTTATTAGTGTTTAGAAACAATTTTTGAAAATTGGTTTTGTATCTTGCAACATTATGACATCATTCATGTACCTATTCTAAAGGTATTTTGGTGAGTTTTAGGGGTTTCTATACATAAGAGCATGTCATGTAAATAGTGACAGTTTTACTTCTTCCTCTCCAGTTGGAATGCATTTTATTTATTTTTCTTGCTCAATTGCTCTGTCTAGGAGTTCCAACACTATTGAATAAAATAGTATCCAATACTGTTGAATAAAAAGAGTGAGACTAGGCATTCTTGTCTTGTTTCTGATCTTAGAACAACAGTTTTAATTTTTTGCTGTGGGTGTTATGGTAACTGTGGGTTTGTCATATTTGGCCTTTATTATGTTGAGGTGCATTTCCCCCATATTCACTTTGTTGAGAGCTTCTATCTATCATAAGTGGATGTTGAATTTTGTCAAATGCTTTTCTGCACCTAGTGAGATGATCATACTATTTTTAACTTTCATATTGTTAAAGTGGAGTATCATGTTGTGTAATTTCTGGATGCTGAACCAGCTTTGCATCCTGGAATACATATACCACTTGATCATTGTATATGATCCTTTTAATGTATTGTTGTATTTGGTTTGCTAGCACTTTGTTGAGGATTTTTGCATCTATATTCATCAAGGATATTGGCCTGTAATTGTCTTTTCATTTGTTTCTTTTCAATGTGTGTGTGTGTGTGTGTGTGTGTGTGTGTGTGTGTGTGTTCCTTGTCTGGTATTTGCATCACGGTAATGCTGGCCTTGGAATAGTTTCCTCCTCTTCCATTTCTTAGAGAACATTTTGAGAAGGATTGGTATTTCTTTTTTGAATGTTTGGTAGAATTCGCCAGTGAAGCCATCTGGTCCTGGACTTTTGTTTGCTAGGCAGTTTTTGATTATTGATTTAATCTCCTTACTAGTAATTGGTTTGTTCAGATTTTCCATTTCTCATGATTCAGTCTCGGTAGGTTATATCTTTTTAGAAGTTTATCCATGTGTTCTAGGTTGTCCAATCTGTTGTTATATAATTGTTCATAGCAGTCTTTTATGATCCTTTTTATTTCTGTGGTATCAGTTGTCCTATCTCTTATTTCTGATTTTATTTGAACCCCCTTTTTTGTGTGTGAGTAATACAGATTTGTCAATCTTGTTTATCTTTTCAAAAGCCAGCTCTTACTTTCAATGCTGAAGTCATATAGCAAATAGTTTCTTTAGGTCTAGTGGGAATCAACAATTCTCTGGGGTCAGTATCCTCTCGGTGACATAAATGCTGACAAGTCAGACTGAGGTTTGTGAGAAGCTAAGGAGGAGGTAACACTGGGATGAACTTTCTATTCTAGTACAGCAGATTGATAAGTAGGGGCACTGCTGATGCAGAGATGTTAGAGGGTTTACTGATTCTAGTTCCCAAATTACTACTCTGGTGATATTTCCAGGAGACAGATGGCTAGTACAACATTGCTAACTATTCTGTGACAAGGTGAACTGTCCAACTTGCAGGGGCGCCTAAAGTTTATACTGTCTGCTTTTAGTTATGTTTCCCCCCCAAACCAATGTTTTTAAAGTTAAAGTAGTAATTAAATTGATGACATATTAATACTTGTGGGAAAGAGAATTGGTTTTTCAATTCCTTTAAAATTTAGAAACTTGGTGAAAACTGTACGTAGAAACTGAAAGCCTGTGACCTAGAAATCCATGTGGAAGAATGCACGGATTCAGCTCCCACCAAAAGAGGCAAAGCTGGCTCACACTCCCCAGCCACAAGTTTTCCGCCACAGTATAATTGTGAGCACAACAGATTTATCCCAGAACAACCAAATTAAAACACTTCAGTGTTGGACTTTTTTTTTTTTTTTTTTAAATAGCCTTCTTTACTTCCGGAATCTTTCAGGTAAAGCAACGGCATTCCTGCTTTCTAGATCAGATACACTAGAAATGAAAAGCTGTAGGCCTGTTTCAAAATCCTCATCTATGCCTTGTCCATTACTGTATCCTTGTTCAGTGCTTAGAATGGTTCCTTGCACATTAGCAGTCAATAATTTTGTGTTTAATGGAATTGAATGAGATGAACTTTGTGAGGCCTACATGGGCCCCAACATAATAGTCCCAAGTAAAGGGTCACTGCAGTGGAAATCTTTTATCAGGTTCTAAGAGGAAAGGCATAGCCCTGGCTGGTGTGGCTCAGTGGATTGATTGCTGGTCTGTGAACCACAGAGACGCCAGTTCGATTCCCAGTCAGGGCACATGCCTGGGTTGCAGGCCAGGTCCCCAGTTTGGAGCGTGTGAGAGGCGGCCACACATTGATGTTTCACCCCCTCTTTTTTTCCCTCCCTTCTCTTCTCTCTAAAAATAAGTGAATTTTTTTTAAAAGAAAGAAAGGAGAAGGACTAGACTTCTCATTAGTCAAATTAGTTTTGGTCATGGGGGAAAAGCACATGATAAAATAAGGCTGTGGCACATCAGCTCACCATTGAGATGCTTTCCTCCGCTCCCTCTCTGCAAAGGCTCCACTTGTTATTAACTCTACTCATTGACACCCTAACACTAACTGCTCAGAACACCAGCTAGCTTCAAACATGTTTTCTCTCTCCAACAGTAAACCACTATCTCCTCCATTTTCTAGTTTCCTTCCACAGCTCCCACTGTGAGGTTTGCATACAGGAGGAGTAGAACAGGAGTTTTTTCACATCATTTGATTTTTTTATCAAGAAAAATTTTCACCTTTCCCAAAAGGTGGAATTCTTCTCTTCCTCTAAATTTAAACATACTGCCCAAACCCCTCTTGCTTCCTAGTATTTTAATTCTTCTCACAATCATTTCCGGATGCCACAATCTGTGTTGAGAAAACTCTTAAAATGTGGTATACGTTAGAGTAGGAAATGGGTCTGGGCAATTCCATGTGCTCCCTTCTTGATTCTAATTTTTTTTTTTTCCTTAATAAAAACAATGTATTCAGAAGTGAGGAATGATATTATTTAGTTTAGGAAAAACGAGTAAGAGCTCCCCTCCCTCCTCCTTAAAATTATGCCCAGAGATTTCTACCAAGCAAAAGAATATTTTTCCTCATTATCCAATATTGTCAAATTCTACTTAACATGTTGCCAGTGTGCCAGTGAATGGTTCCAGGCCTGCAGATATAATCCTGATATGCTTGTTTGCTATTTTCCTCAATTAGTCATGGTGTGTTAAAGTGAATAAAAATTTTTAGAGTCTTTTGGCAGCTATTTTTGCTGAAGCACTTACCCACATTAAAAAAACAACAGTAATTGTGTGCATTCTGATTTGGAAATAAAGAGAAATTGGAAATGTTGAGGGAGGAAAAAAAAAAAAAAAGCTAAATGACAATGGGAGAAAAGCAGTCCCTAGAGCACAGAACACAATAGCCCTTAAAGTTTAAGATTTAGGAAATAATTTAAATTTTGCTGATGCCTTTCCTCAAGCCTCAAGCTATTCTGGGCTCTGGAGAAGATTCTAGGATGTGAAATGAATCAAGTATCGATCTGGCTTTAGGATAATCCTTTCATCTTGGGAATGTGAATTTAAGGAGATTAATGGATACAATGAATAAAATTCTAGGTTTCTTATTTGGATGCTTAATATTCCAGAGTTGCTACACACTGACTGGGCTTTGTAGAATCTCCTAATACAGCGAAGTGTATGTGTGCTGGTGGAAAATGAATGTTATAGCAAGAGGATATGTAGGTAAAAAATATTAACATGTACTAGGCAGTAATAATAATTACTGCATTTACTGAGCACTTTTTATGTATGTACTGTATGTTAGGCATTGTTCTAATTGTCACTCATAATATTCCCTTTATTCCTTCCACCAGTGCTATGAGTTGGGTCTTATTACCATGCCCATTTCAGAGATGAGGAAGTGTGGGGACCAGGAAGTTAAACAGTTTGCCCAATGTTGTGGTGCTAGATATGAAACCAGTCAGTATGGTACCAGAGCCAGACTCCTGACCTCTGTTCTGGATTACCTGTCTGCAGTTACAAGAAAGAATTGATGAACAAATGAGGGGTTGTAGTTTGAAGGAAGTGCATCATGTTTCATCCTCAAGAATACAGGGACAGCCAGTTGAATTTGTAGAAGAACATTATGCAACACTGCAATATTCTGTTAATCTCAAATATTTACATATCCAAAACTACAACCACAAGGGTAGCACCTGTACATGCCATGTGTCCAATTACTAGCACACAAATCTCAAAAGACTTTCTTTGATCTGTAATGTCCTATGTGTTTCAAACACTGGTTTCTTCTCCAATTCCTTCTAGTTAACTCAGGTCAGCTTATGGTCTAAACTGAATAGTTCATAAATAGTGACCGGTAGGTATTAGCTCTCTTTCAGAGAAGTTATTGCTTGTCTTAGTGTCTGGGGATTGAAACACTGTGTGAAGTATTTTCTAGTAGGTCCTTCCTACTGACAAAACATAAATTACATCTCACCGACTTATGTTTAGTTTTCTAAGATTCAAATTCCAAAACAGCATGCTCATGTCCCGATGTTCAAGAGCTCAAAAGTTCCTCCCAGTCACACTGGCAACAGACAGTATATTATCTCTAGTATATGTGCTTTATTTGCTTACTAAGTTTCTGGGGAAAAACCCTCAAGGTTAAGGAAGAAATCTGAACAGGTACTCCCTCTTCTCCCTCAAGGATTCTGAGATATATGGAACTAGGATAGATGGACTTTGGCCAGCCACGTTATCCCATTGGCCAGATGACCCAAGTAGCCTTTTAAAAGCCTTGTTCTATCAGTGGTTTGAATTGGGGTTTGGAGGTCCAGGAGTGGCACGATGGGTGGAATATTCTTACTTGGATTTCAGGCTAAGCTCCGTAACGCATACAGGAGTTGCTGGGGGTCCCTGGGCTTCCCTCACGCAGCTGTTGTTGGGGTGGTGGCAGAGAGTGGACACTGGGATATGGCGGAAAAATATAAGAGCTTTAAAGCTTTAAGTCTCAACTCTTAGAGCTTCCTGTGGCTCAGTTTTCCTTCTCTGCAAAATAAATATAGTACCTAGTCCCCAACCTCACCACATCAGCCCGTATGGTATGGAATACAGTATTTCAGCCTCTTCTTTGTACCTGACAATCCAAGCAATCAAATATATTTCTCCCTGTAATATGTATGTGGTTTTTCTATTTCAGTGTGTTTGATTATGTTGTTTCTTCTTCCTAGCATGTCCATTTTCCTCATTCCCATGTGTCTAAAACTTACCTACCTCTTATGCAAGTGCTGATTTAAATAACCTATTTAAAGTTAAGCTTTACGCCCATTCCACCAAACAGAAAGGCAGTACTTTCTTTCCTCTCAATGGCATTTACATGTCCTTCCTTGAGTTATAATCATTTATAAGCTGCTTTTGTTTTTCCTACTGAACTACTAGTTCCTTGGAAAGGAAATAATGCCTTGTCCATCACTGTATCCATGTTCAGTGCCTAGCATGGTTCCTTACACATCAACGGTCAATAATTGTGTGCTGAATTGAATGGAATGAGAGAAGAAAACTGAACAGGGTGCAAGTCTCAGACCCATTCTCTCTGCCCAGGCTTGAGGGGCTGAGCTTCTGTGACTGAGACCAGTTTACCCTGAGGTAACGAGGGAGACAGAGCTAAGGACTTTCTCTGGTTCCCCTGCTTATAATTATCCATATTATTGGGGGATCAGTTGTTTCCTGATAGATGGATGCACTCGGAGGATTTTATAGATTGAATTCTTTTTTTTTTTTTTTTTAAATACTGTCAAAGAAAATTGAGAGAGACCTGCTTCAAATGTGAAATTGCCAGGGGGAATATCAAAACAATCTTCATTGTATTTGATTTATGATTAGGAAATGCATTGGTTATTGCTTATGGTTTCCTTGCTTTTTAAATGACCCAAATATTCATTTCTTTCTTTGCTTAACCCCCCTGTAAGTCCACATGGTGAAAAACCAAGACAGTGGATTCGCACATGACTATGTATATGATAAAATGAAAGTTACAAAATAAACTTGATTGTTTTATTAGCATCTTCAACATATCATACACATTGATTCTCCTCTCTGTGTTTTAGAAATATTTATTTATCATATTTCCTTTACAATGGTAATCATGAATTAGGCGATACCGAAAATACCTTTAAGTATCCACTTAAAACTAGACTTTTAAGCTGTGGATACACATTGAGCAGTTTTATTGAATGTCAAAAGTATTCCAACATGGATGATAATTTCACTGATTTCTCTCATCAGCTTCTTATTCTCTGCTCATTCAGCCTTTCTCTCCTTAAATCCTGGATGTGAACACATTATTCTGGTCTCCTGTTTCATAGCTTCTCAGCATCTAATAAACCAAAAGGACTTGATTTTTTCAAAACATTTTTATGACTACTGTAATCATACTGGAATACTTTATATTAAAAGAAACATTTTGGCTGAAATTCAATTCAACAACCATTTATTTAGCCACTACAATGAGTTGGAAAACCAGAGGAGATCCCATCCATGCCTTACTTTGTTTGAGCTTGTTGGGGGAAGAAGACATGGACCCAGCTCTTACATCATCAAAATACGATAAAAATGAGTAGGGAAAGACAAACACCAAGGGATGAGGAAAGGAAAAACATTGACACTTACTGCCTATCATATCCTCTCAGGCATCATGTTTAAAACATTTCACAATCTGCTTGGTCAGACACTGACCAATCAGAATGGCCATTGGCCGCAGCCTGGAGAAAAGTCTGACAGAGCCAGACAGAGTCTATGAAGTTATCAGATCTGGGGAAGATCTGAGGGCTTCTGGGTGAAATGGTCAGGGCTGGGGTAGCAAGAAGGCACTGGTGGGTTCTGTTTTTTGTTGTTGTTGTTTTTTTTTTTTTTTTGGGGGGGGGGGCGGCAGGTAGAGGATGCATATGAAGGGCAGCAGCTTTTTCCAAATGCTTTGAAAGTATTTCAGTATCTTAGCCCTGATATGGCCATCCTGGTGCAAAGCAGAAGCAGATCAAACACATCCACCCTATGAGCTCAGTATTACTGAACAGAATTATGAGGGAGGAATTGAGGCACACAGCTAATAAAAGACAGAACTGAGATTAACCCACATCTCTCATTCTAAAGCCCATTGTCTGCAATAATAACAAATTTGTACTGACAAATTCAGGGAAAGGAGAGGAGGAGGAGGAAAATCATGCTCATGATGTAAAAATAAAGTGCTTTTGAAATAGGCCTTTAAGTCAAAAGGTATTTTATTATCAAAGCTCCAAGAATTTGTGATAGCAGGTTAGTTCCAACTCTAGCTAGGATCTCCCTTTCATTCATTTCCTAGCTAGCCTTCTTTTCCTTCCTTTCTTCCCACTCCTACCACTGCCATTAGACAAAATTTCTGAATCTAGAGTTCAGATATAGGAGAGGCCATGAATGAGCTTCCAGAACCCTAGAAATTACTGCATTTGTGTCTGTCAGTGTACATTTTTGTAGGAAGGTGATCCATAGGTTTCTTCCAGTTCTCAAAGGCCTTTCTGTATAACTCCGTAACTCTAGAAGACTCTTAAAAAATATCCAACAGGGGAAAAAAAAAAAAAGTTAGACATTATGATGTCATATAATGTAACATTCTGCAACCGTAACATATCCATGTGAATTTCAAAGGCCTGAAAAGTGAGTACAGTACCCTCTCTTTGGCACTTAAGTATATATTCTGATCAAATAAGTGGCATTTCTCCTGCACATACCAATGGATACTGTTAGAGAAATGAGAGATCACCAAACTTAGGCACCTAACCCTGGTTGATGTTGCTGGCACACTAGCTGTGGAACATATTTAGAGATAACAGTTCACATGGCAGTTCCAGCACAAGAGGCTGTAGCCTGGTGGTCTAGTGCAGCTCCAGACATGAGGTGGTAGCCTGGTGGTCTAGTGTAAACGATTAAGTTCAAGCTCGGAACCCAACCACTGGGGTTCAACCTTGGCTATTGCTTCCCTGATCTGTAACTTCAGACAAGTTATTTCATCTCTAAAAGCCACCATATTCTCATCTTGAAGATTAGGGTATTGGTGCTCCCTACTTTTACAGTTACTGTGGAGAGTAAGTGGCGGTGCAAGATGGAGCCAGCAAGGTCTATAGTTGCTGAATTCTTGCACTAAGGTCAAAGGGGTTGATCAGTGGACCCAATCCCACCCCCACCCCCACCCCCCACTTAACTCTACACCTTTTAGCACTAACCTGACGTTGCTACCTCATCTCAGTTTGCCATCACTTTATGCCAGGGTCCCCTATTACTGCCTTGTCTTCACATATGACTTTCCCTGTCCCGTCAATGGAATAAGAACAGATGTAGGAATGAAAAAGTATGACATGATTCTAGAGGCTTGCCCCGTTTTAATGTAACAAATGGAAATATCCCAAACTTCCAGAACTGCCCATTTAATTGAGTATAACTACAATCAAAGGAAAGCCATTCCTCTGTTCTATGCCTTACCTGTCAAGGGTTGGGTTGTTAGGAGCCTAATATGTGCCTAAAGTACAGTTTATACTTTGTGGCCACGTCTGTGAAACTGTCCATCAACAAACATTGATTGAGAGCTCAAATATATAGTTCATAGAGGGAGATAAAAAGTAATTTTATTTATAAATAGTAAGATACAGGGTACAATGATTAGCAAGGATTCTGTATTATTTTCTATTCCTATGTAACTGAAGTCTTATGTACCTGTTTTGTGTTTGGAGTTTGCAGCCCATGTTGTGAAAGGCATGGCAAAGTCAGATAAGAAACATCACTTGAGTCCTTCTGAACCATCTCTTCCACCCCTCAACAGCATCTCCTTTAATATTGATGGTTCCATCCAGTATAACGAAAAGCCATATTCCTCTGCTTCCGAAGCCCTAGATGCTTACATTGGTGATTTTCATTTAAGCTGTGAGCTTCCTGATACTAATGATACACAAGTTAACCCGGATCAGAGCCCTCTTGCATTTCTTGCTAAACTAAACAGTGGTAAGCTTTCATTATTCCAAGTTCAATTTTTAATTATCTATAGAAAGTGGTGCTTTGAGAAGAGATAGGATGTAAAAGATTTGTTTTGGAAACTAATTGTCATACAATTCGTGAATCTTTTCATAAGATTGTTTATATCATTTGAAATTTCCAGAACTGTTTCAGCAACGAGTACCTTTGAATTGAGAGGGACTTGCAGTAAACACACAGCAGCCTTGATTTCAGAGTGGAAAATCTGGCCTAGGGTCCAAAAGCCTTGGGCTCTATAACTGAAAGTGTTACCAAAGTCACTTCAGTTCTTTAAGTAACAGTTACCCTTTTATAAAATGAGAATAAATAATAATACCACACGGGACCATTGTGGAAACAAAATGTATGTGAAAAGGCTCCTTATGGCTGTAGGGTCCTCAGATTCTCTCTGTCGCACAATAAGCACTAAAATAGACATGGGGAACCTGAGGTCTGACTCCTAATCTGCTAATGACAGTTGGGAAAAGTCACCCACTCTCCCTGGGCTTTAGTTTCTTTCTCAGTAAGGTGAGGAGAATGAACTTGGTGAGCCTCATAATTTGAAAATTCTATGTTATATAGATAGTAGAAAAATGAAATTGGTCAACTCCAGAATTTCTCATTAGAACAGTGTCAGTGATAGAAGCTGGAAAAAATAGCATTTGAAAGCAAAATGTGAATCTGAATAAGTGGCCAATTGACTGTGAAATCCTTGGGGAAATGAAATTCTTCTGATAGTCATTAATCTATATAAGTAGGAATAATAATAATAGTAGTAGTAGTGGTAGTAGTAGTAGTAGTAGTAAAAATGCCTGCTCTTCTGCTACACATGGCCTTTTTAAGATTATGTTACTGTGTGCAAAAGAGTACTAGAAAACTATACGTGATAAAAGTAAGGTGGCATTAATTGTTCTTGAGTTTAGATTATTATGAAAATAACATTTACCATGTTATTACATGCTGTACTTGATACCCCAAAGTTAGATGTCAAAAACAGTGTCACATTGTTTTATAAGGGAAAGAGCTTAGAATGACAAGGGGATTCATGCAAATGTGCCTTAGTCATCCACAAGAGAAAGCTATGTTTCTTTAAGCTAAGTTGTATTGGTTGTAGAATTTGACACGTTTTGATAAATGGGCAGGCATGATGTGGGAATTGAGTGCAAAAGTATGGTTTAAGTGTCTATATTATCTGTGCAATTGAAGTGCAAAATATATTGTAATTTATTCAGTAATACTGTTGGTTCTCCTGAGGAGAATTTTTTTCCCAGGACTTTGTGGTAGAAAGAGGTTTCTATGTTGGTTTTTTCCCTTGACTTTGCAGAGAAGAGAGATATAGCTGGCACTTGTCAGTGACATGGAATGTGGTCCAGGCACTTGCTCTTTCCCGCATTCTCTTGAGTTATTAACTCCACCATTGCCATTATTCCTGGCACTTCTTTGTTTTACATTTTTATGATTATAGAAGCAATGTGTACTCAAGGCAAGAAAATTTCAGAAACACATAGGAAGAAAACAGAAGTCAACCATAATCTCAATACCAGAGGAAATGACTGTTAATAGTTCTATGTAAATGCCTTCTTTTTCCTCTTCAAATATATATAATAAAGTTGTAATACCCACAGTTTAATGACTTTGTTGATTCACTTACCATGTGAAGAGATGAAACAAAACACAGCAGAAGCACTAAAAGGCATCAAAATTGACAAGTTCAAAAACTGTTTTGAGCAGTGGAGAAAAGTCTTAGTAGATGTATTGGATCAAATGGAGAGTACTTTGAAGGTGACTGAAGTTTAAACATGTGAGAATAAAAACACAATTTTTAATAAATAAATTGCAGTTTTTGGGAATCCCTCCTTATGTATCCTTAGGACAAATTCCTAAGAATGGGGCTTCTGGGTCAACTTCATGCACATTTCCAAGGGCCTGATTTATGCTGTTAAATTGTCTTCCAGAAAGGACATGCCAATTTTGTACATTTCCACCAATGGAGTAGAAGGATTCTTGCTTCCCTCTAACGTCAGAATATCATGAATTCTTTTTCATCCTTGCCAACCTTCTGGGTAAAAATTGCTATCTATGTTTACTGAACATTTGTTTTTCTCCTTTTGTAATTGCCTGATCATTTTTACCTGCTTTTAATTTTGTACATTTAAAACTTTATCTAGAGTTAATTTTGTTGTTAGGTATGGTAAAACCATCCACTTACCATCTTTGTCATCACCTACATCTCCATATATACTTAGACTTCTTTCTCTTTTTTTCCCCCACTCATCAGCCAGTACCACTATCATTCTATTTCAATTATCATAATTTTAAAATAAATTTAATGTCTTGGCTAGCACACAAGGTGAAGGGCATGGGAGCCCTGGTTATTCTTATTCATTCTTTCTTCCAAATGGTCTTTAAAGGCCTTCCTCATAATTTCCAGATGCTGGCCTTTGGTTTACTTGAATAGTATTCTTAGCTGTTTGCCTGGGTCCTGCCTGATCCCCCTCTAGTCTGTTCTCTGTCCTAGACATAAACATCTCTTTCCAAAACAGATCTGCTTGTCATTTGTGGGTCCCAGGTACTGCAGTGGCTCCTCTGCAGTGGTTCAAACTGCTTAAATTGATCTCAAGGCCATTGGTGGTCTGACTCCTACTATTTAGTAATATAGCTTCAGTTTCTCATGTCCATCTCCCCACCCAACCACCCACACAGTCTTCCCCCCACTGCCCCTGCCAACAAAGTGCAAATGTTTCCTCTAACTCCTCGTTCCTTCCCATCCTCCCCTTTTTCTGGTAAATTCTTCTTTCTGGCCTCAATTTAGATGTCACTTCCCTCCCTCTCCCTACAAAGTGCAGTTCAGTAGCTCCTATTGTGTCTTTCCTTAGCATCTTGTAATGTTTCCCTAGGATGGCATTTAACACTATATTGTAAAAACCTGTTCACTGGCTTCTCTCTCCCACTAGATTGATAAGGCCATCTAAGCTCTATGCCCTGTTCACAGTTATAATCTGCCTTGCAATTTGGCACTGAGGGTGCACAGCCAATTTTTGTTGAATGAAGGCATGAATAAAACACTGCTGCCATGGCCGTGTATATCCATGACACCATGACACTATTGATGATATGGCTGTTATAGAAACCATTGCCCTTCTCCATATTTATTTGATTACTAATTTAAGTTATGATTTACTAACTAAGGATAAAGAGTGGTTATATGTATCATTCCTTCTCATTAGATCAACACAAACGTGATCTGCACAGTGCCAGGGGTTGATAATGCTGAGAACCTTTTATGTCCAAAGTGAGGGAGAAAGATTACCAATAATATAATTCCCTCGGGAATCCTTTCAGGTCTTTACAAAGTTCTCAACTAATAATGGTTTGGGGTCAACTCCTGAGAGGTCTACACCCACCCCTTTTCCACAAATTCATTTAGCCTCATCCTGTAAGACTTACCTTAGGTATGACACAGGTAGGATTCACCTCACAAATTACGAAGTTTTCTCAGAGTCCCCGCTCTCTGTTGCTCCTGAGCTGTGGCGGCACCTGTGCAGATCTTTGAGCTCCTCACACTTGACTGCCTATGTCTGTTTTTGTGTGTTCAGGGAGGCATCAATGCTGTCTCAGTTATTACTGTTTCCACAGAGTCTGGCATAGTTAAGCAAACTAAACAGACTGACAGATTACTCTAAGGGATTACTACCATGATGTGTCGGGTAAAACTGTATTTTTCTAGAATGTGAACAAAATGTGTCCCTGTCTACTAGGCCTACTTATACTCACCCAACTCTAACAAATCTTAGGTATCATACAGAAATTGGGAGACTTAACACACTTTGAACTGGATTTTTGTTGCCTAATTCATTGTGATCTTCTTCTGTTCTTGTTGTATAAAGAACATTTTGCCCCAAAAGGGTATACGAACTATTTCCTAGCAATATTTGTCTGTTTTTGCCTTGAAAGTCAAGTATTTTTCCTTGGCATGAAAATGTGCTTTGGGAGAATGAGAGAGAACATTTCTCTTTTAAAATTATGGTAAACCCTATATGGGTTTTACTTGAAACATTAATCCCTTTAATATTCCTCTTTTAGTTTTTATGCTCATATATGGAGAAAATGATCCAGCAGTGAATGCTGTAGCAGCCTATTTTGTGGATGAGAGAGTTGTTCTTCTTTTACAATAATGAAAAACTGTAACTATCGATTTGAATGTGGACTGATTTGGAAACCAAATGAGAATTTCAGTGGACATAGGAAGAAAAAACATTTTTATGCCACTCCTCAAAATAACTCGGGGAGACGTTGTCTGACATTTCTGTCCTACCTCGAGTATCTCTAGGGCATTTTGCCATACAATCTACTTGTAGTTTTGAGTTAGAAAAATAAGGAATCTATTTTTGAAGTCATCTGTTACTCTAAGAATAAATTTATTTTTCAATCTATACTTGTCTGATATTGACTCAATAAACTGCATACATCTAATTAGTGCCAACTCTGTGCTAAGTAATATGCTTGGAATTAGGGGTAGAGGGTCAAGCATTGTATCTATTCTGAATAGCCATGATCCCTGCCTTCAAGGCCTTCATTTATTGGTCACCAACAATTATACTGTAATGTGAAATGTGATTAGTGGTAAGATGGAAGCATGTATGAAGTCTGGGAGCAAGAGAACATGCACCTAAAGCATGTTGGAGGATTGGAGGAGGCTCCCAGAGGAAATGACATTTCAACTTAATTTTGAAGGCCAAAAGAAGGAGTGAGGTGTGGGTATGTGGAAAGGCACATTATATATTCAAGAGGTTATTGGTAGTTAAGGGTGGCTGGAAAGAATGATATTCTTGAATTCTGTCTCCTTAGAGTTTGTCTTAACTTTAAGTTTAATTCTACTAGTATATCCATGCTTGTACTAAATTCATCCATTTCCTCATATGTGTTATGAGAAAACAGATTTTGCTCTTTCTCATGTGTGGCGATTTTTAATAGAAAAGTGGCAATGGGGATATTTGATGCAGATGTTTTCTACAACTTTTACCTCCACATTATTAGACTTTCATACTAGAAAATACAAAGATTAAATAAGAATTTGATCACAGTTCAAGTGGACATTTTTTGCTAGGTTACTTATCAATCATTTTTTTGGTTCTTTCTTACTCAGAACAATGACGGTCTCTTCACAGCCTGCCTCCCTGAAAGAATCATTTTCCAGCCCTTTAGGGGCCCACTTGAATTTGATCTTCATGCAAACTACTGCACCGTAACTGGTCCATTGATGCTTACCTACCAATCTGCGCTATGCATTGTGCCGTTTCATGCTGTGGGATTTCATTAATGCCATTTCCTATTACCTAAAGTTTTCTTGCTCCCCCATTCTCTCTCCCCACCTGACACATAGGCTGTCTTCATAAATCTAAGTCCTCACCCTTCAAAACCCAGCTCAAGATCAACCTCTTCAGAAGGTCATTTTCATCCTTTTCTGCTGAGATAGCTTACCTCTGTGCTCCTGTCCCTTCTACCACCCCCACCACATGGCAACTGAGTATACCTAATTATGATCATAATACCTAAAATATGTTAGTATATATAAGGTACATAAATATGTATTTTTGCTACTAATAGTAATGCCTGACACTTATGTATCAAGCACTATTAAATGCTTTATATGCATTTTATCATTTGTTTAATCCTTACAATCATACTATGAGATGTTATCCTATCTTACGAACTAAGTCACAGAGAGGTTGTGTAAAATACCCAAAGGCTCAGAGCTCTAAGGATTCCTCTGGATCTTATGCAGAAATTGACACTCCAGAACCTCACTGGGGGCCAGCGCTGTGCCACATGTACTTGGTGTATGTTAGAGGATGTATGACTAAGAACAAATTGAAAAAAGAATGAAATCCTAAAACACATCTTAGACATGATGATCTGAGTTTTCATGAAGAACCTAAATTGTCAGGCTTGATTCCATATTTTATTTCTTTGGTTCATCTTATTAAGAAATACATAGTGAGAAGGAATATAGCCAAAGATACAGGAAAAGCTCGTAAATTGGGGGAGAGAAGCAAAGAACCTGGCTGATTAACTCTTTACTTGTTAATGATTTTTGCTGTCATTTACAAAATCAAAAACAAAAAAACAACTATTTTTTAAGGCAGTCATAAAGAAACTATCTAGCAGCCAAAGTACTGGACTTTGAGTGAGATCTAGATTTGAATTCCAACACTCACTGCACAGAACACTGGACAGGTTATTGAATCTCTTCCTCTCCCTTCCCCTATATAAAATGAGAAAAGTAATACCTATCAGGAGTGATGTATTGAAGATTAAATAAAATGATAAATGTGAATACACCTAAAACGGTTATGTGTCACATCGTCAGTGCCCCAGAATAACTTGTTTACCCTGGAGGAATAAAGTGGAAAATATGACATTTCTTAGTGGGTTCGATGTTCTTTTTATTAACTCTTTGCTTTCATGCTAACCTCTCGCCATCACTCCCACTGCCAGCCATACAAATTTTACTGAATAGTTTCATATGAACAGCTATATTCTCACCCCTATGGAAAAATATTGCTCTTGACAATAGTGTGTATATCTAAATGACTTTCAGACGTAACATATATGATGTGGAGCCTTTGTTGACAGCATACAAAAGATTTTTTACTGTTCGTAGTGCATTTGGTAGCAAGCAGGGATTTTGCAGCCCTTCTGATAAAATTAGGATTTATGTAGCCAACTCTTCAAAGCAGTTCAAGTAATTCATTCTATCAGAATTTTGCTTACTGTGTTATCTGTCCTGGTTATGCCTTGCAAACTGAAGTTTTATATTCTATTTAGTTATGTTTTGGGTATTGCAGATAATCATTTATTTTACTTATTTAATTGTTAATATATAGTCCACATCTGTTAAATACAGAAAATTGATAATCATGTGAAGCCCATGTGCTCTCCTCAAGCATTTTTCTTTATCTCCCCAGATGTAATACCATCCTGTGTTTTTTTTTTATTATCATTAACCTATTTTGTTTATTGTTTTTGTTGTCCTCTCAGTATACATTTTGGTTTTTTGCACCAAAGCTGTCCCACTTAACCTCCATGTGTTTATCTCCTGTGATGTACATGCTAGAGTTTCTCGGGAGTATCTGCGGTGCAATGAAGCGGCTGGGCTATGAGTGTGCATGGCTTCAGCTTTGTTAGACCAGGCCAGGCTGCCTCTGCATTAGTCCTAACAGCAGCATATGAGATCACATTGCTCCACCATGACTGTCTTGGGCCAGACAATGTTAAAAGCTACAGATTTTTGAGGAGCAACACAGTAGGCAAATAAATATATAACATGGTGCCAAGTTGTAAGTGCTATGGAGAAAGAATAAAAGAAATTCCTGTTGTTAGGGCCAGAGAACCCTCCCACCTGTGTGAGCTATGTGAAAAGCACAAAAACAGTACATTTGGAATAAAGTGTGACTGAAAGGTAAGGTGGCAGTCCATAGAGCTTCCAGTTTGAGCACTATCACTTTTTCTGTATATTGAGTGAAACTCATCTTATTTGTCAGTGAAATGTATGGACTGAGTCAGATAACTTGTGTGATTCCTTTCATCTCGAAAAATTTTCTAGGATTCTGAGACTCTCAAATGTTTTTTGCTTTAGTAAACCTCCTTGGGATAAACTGTTTAGAAGGAACTAATACATAAGTTTGAATTTGACCAAAGTGTAGTCACTTCCAGTGCTGATTTTGCACAGTATATCCTGCAAAGAGAAATCTTTTATCATTTCCAATAAAAGCAACGTTAGATTCCAGCTGAAGCACTGTAAATGGAGAGCCATTTGTAAGGGGCTTTCCCTATAATTAAGATGACTTTGCAGAGAAGGCTATAAAAGCAACTCTTCCATGATTGGCTGCAAAAAGTAAAGCACTAAAATTGCTAAGTAATACTATAGACTTCAAAATTTATATGTATCTTTAGAGCTAGTCTCATAAAAAGAATGATTATTTAACATTCTAAATTCCTAAAAATGGTTTTCATAGTGGAAAAAAATGTAATACATACTGCTATACTTTTTATCTTTGGCCATTAAAATGTAAATTTCACCTTGAAGTGGGTGGAAAATCTTTTCATGGAATGAATGCTAAATTAAGCATGACAGGTGATTGTGATTAATCACTCTTCATTACCAGGAGAGGAAGAAGAGAAGCCTTTGTTGCCTAATGAAATAGAGCACAACGCAAGAGGAAAATGCAAAGACAGACCATTTTTTAACTTAAACATAAACCATCTGGTTTTTTTTTTTTTTTTTTTTTTTTTGCATCTTTTTGAAAAACTGAACAAAAGCATATGAACCTCATGCTTCCCATCTCTCTGAGGGTTATCCTGGGCTCTGGCTGCCTTGACTGAAGAACCAGAGTTCTTTCAAGAGCACTTAAAGTATGTTATTTGACTGCCTTTGGCAACTTCAGTTCAAGAATTTGCCAGTAGAGATGGATGAAGCCAGAAATTGCTTAGCCTGTGGCCAGATGTCACACAGCAGCGTGGGTAAAGGCACAGCCTTTGGAACATGACTTCTTGTTCAAATTCTAGTTCTGTCCCTTCTAGCTAAGAAAACTCGAGCAAGCTATTTAACATCAGGTAATATCTACCCTTTAGTAAAAGGAGGATAGAGGTAACTGAAGCTACATCTTTATTAATTAAAAGAAAAAAGTTGTGACCAGTCATATCTTATGACTTTAAATATTCAGAAGTCATAAGACACCCATTTCCTTCTTTCCTCACTCTTTTCTTTTTGATTTCATTTTTCAATTTGGGTGGAAATTTTTATTTATAAGGAGTCATCTTAAAAATTACAGATGCCCTGGCTGGTGGCACAGTGGGTAAGGTGCCGGCCTGCAAACCCAAAGGTCACCGGTTCAATTCTCCAGCCAGGGCACGTAATCAGGTTGCAAGCCAGGTCTCCAGTCAGGTCCATGGTTGGAGGCAGGTGAAAAGCAACCATACGCTGATATCTCTCTCCCTCTCTGCCTCTCTCCCTTTCCATCTGTCTTAAAAAAAAAAAAAAAATTACAGGTATTCTTTATACCTGCTATTGAGCCTAATAGATTCCTTATTCTGCCCCTTACTGGCCCTTGAGGAAGTGACTCTCCCTGAGTCACTTTTTTATTAATAAAAAAGTATCACAATTTTATTTATAAAGTTGAAATGATATCAGTTCATAAGGGCCATAGGTCCCCCACAAACTTTGTTACACTTTGTGAATATATAATGGATCGTAGCAGAAAAATGAATATTTATGTTAAGCAATGGACCTAAGTCTATAGGTTTCTAGAATTCTGGAAATAATGTGTTTTGTGTTTTTTTTATATGCCTTTTTCTGGAGAGGAAATCCTTACCTTTCAAAACATTTTTAAAGAACCTTATGATTCAAACATGGTTAAGAATCACTTCCTCAACATGAGACTAAACAACTTGTTAAAAAGCAAGACAACTATAACCTGACCAGATATGTTAATATGAGCCCATAAGGAAAGTGCTCATCTGCACAGGATTTGGTCCTCACTGGGAGTATAGGAAAAGGTCACGGAAGTGAATATTGACACCATCCAGGGAGGAGTGGAAATCTTATCTAATGGTCTTCAAGGGTTCAGAGCCCAACATCTGCATCACCTCTAACACAATGACAGAAAGCAGTTGTTGTCGAGTTGTTCTTGATGTAAAGGGTTCTTATGACAATGGCATTGCTGTCCCTTTAGACATGGCTCCTTTTCATTCTCCACTCACCTAGCAACCTTCTGATTATGCTTTGCCACATTGTTCTGCTACCAGTAAGTATTCTGGTATGTGTATGTAGGACAACACATTTCTCATTTGATATATCTCAAGATATAATTGTCTCCTCAGTTTGGTAATACATTTCTTACCTTGGAGAAATATGGCCACTCTGGGTGTGCTAACAGTTTTGAGTCCTGCAAGATCAAGGACCTAAATGAGATTCACTATGGAGATGAATGCATCTTGGATGAGCTCACTGCGATAGATACTCAGTAGACTCACTGCCCCATCACAGTACTCCTTAGTCATCCATGTTGAATTTCTGCCTGAAAGAATACCTACCTCAAAAGATTATACAAGAAGTAAATAGAGTGCCCTGGCTGGCGCAGCTCAGTTGGTTGGAGCATCATCCCATAGGCAGAAGGGTATCAGGTTCCATCCGTGGTTGGGGTACGTGTGTGCGAGAAGGCAACCAATCAGTATTTCTCTCCCTTCTGTCCTCTCTCTGAAAGCAATGAAAAAATATATATCCTCAGGTGAGGATTTAAGGAAAAAAAGAATTAAATAGAAAAATATATGTTGAAATTACTTCACCACACCTTTCTTGTCACATATTCCATGTTAATATTCATTCCATTTTTACTCTAGCTCTATTACTTCAAAAAACACTCATCTTGTGACAATCTTCTGCTTAGATAGAAATTTCTGTATCTACCAGCTCATATGGTGGAAGCGCCATGCTGCACTTTGTCGCAGTCTTCCATAATAAGAACAAGGATATTTATCATTTGTCCTTTTTTCTTTGTTACATGGAAAGTCACATGGCGAAATGGCCACAGTGGATGGCATTATATTAAGAGAGAAGAAAAAAATCTTATGGCTTGCTAAAATGGAGTAAACTAACAAAAGCTATACACTAATATATGTCTTTAGTATTGCTGTTAATAGTGATAAAAATGATTGGTTATAGGTGGTGTTTGTTTTTCTTGTTAATAAATTTTCATGTTCTATTTGAATAGCACCTTTAGTGTCCCTTTTATCTGAGCAGTAAACAAAGTAATGAACAAATACCTATTAAGCACCTATAATGTGCAAGTTGCTGTGTAAGGAATAAAAATGAATCAGAAATTGTCCTAGCTCCAATGATTTTTTCCAATTAAGGCTATGCCCAAGGAAATGCTAGCTTTCCCAATTACCTTACTAGCATTACAGTAATAGGAAGTTTTACCTTCCTCATCTACTATTCTTAAAACATCACATTAAATTGAGCTGGCATGTATGGAAATTTGGCTTAGCAGGAATATCCCCCCACCCCTTTTTTGTTCTTTTCTTTCCTTTCCTTTTCTTTTTTTTTTTTTTTTTTTTTGGTCTAGCTAGAGCATTCCTGGTAAAATCCTAAGAATTGACATTCATCCTTCAATAATGACTTTCATCTACTGGAGAACATATTTTACTGCACTGTAAGTGCAATGAGACGGAGAAGCAGATATTATGCTGGGATTCATAAGAGTTGTAGCCAGACCATTCTAAGAGTTTCTGCTCCCTGCCCTTATGGACTTTGCAGTCTCATAAGAGTAGAAAAATTAAGTCTTGAATATATGTCCTTTAAAAACCCATGAAGATATCCTCTGTTTTAAGATGCTTTCAACTAACTTCTCCAAACCTTACCTTTCTCACCTATGAAATGAGATCTGTTTTTTCACTCAAAAATAAGTGAGCCCTATAGTCTGCGTTTTCCTCCCCCCTGAGAGTTGAACCATTTTGAGGGCAGAAAGCTGAGAAAAAACCCAGGGAGACAATCAGTTGGAATTTGAGGACAAGGGTTCCAAATTTTTAGGATTTAACTTTAAGTACCTAGCAAACACACACAAATAGGTGCCTAAAGTTTACCAAGATTTCACTAGTATTTAATAGAGTAAGAGCGAGAGACTTAAGGGCTTTCAGAGCTGTGGGGGTGGGGGATACACACGTCTTTTTCTTTTAATCTTTTATTATTGTTCTATTACAGTTGTCCCATATTTTCCCTCTTTGCCCTCCTCGGCCCAGCCCACCCCCCACTCCCACTGATCAATCCTCAACCTATTGTCCATGCCTGTGGGTCATTCATACATGTAACTTGACTAGTCCCTTCTCCTTCTTTCCAAGCTTATCCCCCTCCCCATCCCTCTCACCTCTGGTTGCTCAGTCTGTCCCTTGTTTCCATTGCCTCTGGTTCTATTTTGCTCATTTGTTTGTTCCGTTCATTAGGTTCCTCTTGTAGATGAGACCATATGGTATTTGTCTTTCACTGCCTGACTTATCTCACTTAGCATAATACTCCTCAGTTCCATCCATGCTGACATAAAAGGTAGGAGTTCCTTCTTTCTTTCTTTCTGTTGTGTAGTATTCTGTTGCCTAAAGGTACCAGTTTTTGATCCACTTATTTACTGATGGGCACTTAAGCTATTTCCAGCATTGGGCTATTATAATGCTGCTATGAATATAGGGGTGCAAAGGTTATTTTAAATTGGTGTTTCAGGGTCCTTTGGATAAAATTCCAGCAGTGGAACTGCTGGGTCAAAAGGCAATTACATTTTTTAGTTTTCTGAGGAAATTTCATACATATTGTTTTCCACATTGGCTACATCAGTCTGAATTCCCACCAACTGTGCACAAGGATCCCGTTTTCTCCACATCCTTGCCAGCACTTGTTGTTTGTTGATTTGTTAATGATGGCCATTCTGACAGATGTGAGGTGGTATCTTACTGTGGTTTTAATTTGCATGTCTCTGATGGCTAATGATATTGAGCATTTTTTTCATATGTCTATGGGTCACCTATAAGTTTTCCATGGAGAAGTATCTGTTCAGATCCTTTTCCCATTTTTAATTGGATTGTTTGTCTTCCTGGTGTTGAGTCTTATGAGTTCTTTATATATTTTGGAAATCATACCCTCGTCCAAAGTATCATTGGCAAATGTGTTTTCCCAAAGGTTGGTTCCCTTTTCATTTTGATGATGTTTTCTATAGCTTTGCAGAAGCTTTTTAATTTGATGTAGTCCCATTTATCTATTCTTTCCTTTATTTCTCTTGCCCTAGAGGATACAATGGTGAAAATATTGCTGTCTTGTTTTCCTCTAGGGCTTTTATGATGTCATGGCTTATATTAAGTCTTTTATCCATTTGAGTTTATTATAGGGTATGGTGTAAGTTGGTAGTCTAATTCCATTCTTTACATGTCTGTCCAGATCTCCCAATACCCTTTATTGAAGAGGCTCTTATGCTCTTGCCCACTTTGTCAAATATTACTTGACCATAGATATATGGGTTTATTTCTGGCCTTCCTATTCTGCTTCATTGATCTATGTGTTTCTTCTTGTGCCACTATCAGACTGTTTTGATTACAGTGGCCTTGTAATATAGTTTGATATCAGGTATTATGATCCCTCCTACTTTGTTTTTCTTTCTCAAGATTGCTGAGGCTATTCAGGGTCATTTTGATCCATGCACATTTAAAAATATATATTTGTTCTAGATCTGTGAAATATGCCATTGGTATTTAAATAGGGATTACATTGCATCTATAGAATGCTTTGGGTACTATGGACATTTTGATAATCCATGAACATAGATCCAATCTATAAACATGGTATATTCTTTCATTTTTTGTATCTTCCTTAATTTCTTTCTCCAGAATTAAGGATGATATAATTAGTTATCTGAACAGGTGTTTTACCTCCTTGGTTAAGTTTATCCCTTGGTACTTTATTTTTCTTGTTGTTGTAATAAATGGGAATTTCCCCCTGGTTTCTGTTTCTGATATTTCATTGTTAATGTACAAAAATACCTTCAATTTCTGAATATCAACTTTGTATCCCACTATTTTGCCAAATTCACTTATTAGGTCAAAGAGTATTTTGATGGAGACTATAGGGTTTTTATGTACATTTTCATATCATCTACAAATAATGCATTTTACTTCCTCCTTTCCAATTTGGATGCCTTTTATTTCTTTTTTATGTCTGATCACTGTAGCTAGAACTTCCAATACTATGTTGAATAAGTGGTCATATACCCTTGTCTTGTTCTAGATCTTAGAGGGAAAGCTTTTAGTTTTTGTCTGGTGCGTATAATGTTGGCTATAGGTTTCTTATATATAAGCTTTATTATGTTGAGGTATGCTCCCTCTATTCTCACTTTGCTGAGCATCTTTATCATAAATGGGTGCTATTTTTTAATCAAATGCTTTTCAGCATCTATTGATATGATCATGTGGTTTTTATCTTTCATTTTTGTTTACGTGTGATGTATTATGTTTATTAATTTGCCATTTATCTAGGCTCTCTGAGTGTAATTGGATTGTGGTTGTTGGGTCATTCTTTGGTGAGGTGAGTCCTTCCCACTATCTGGCTGGCTGACTGTCACACCACCCACGATGTCTTGTATACTGTTGTACAGGGGCTGCCAGAACAAAACCAAACAACCCAGAGGGGAAAAACCCACCTGAAAAAAATAGCCCCCTCCCATAACCACACTATCAACAGCATATGAGCAAGTATTAATAAAGGTATACAGAAATCGAGATTGTTATAGGAAAGGTAAAACAGCCCTGGCTGTTGTGGCTCAGTGGATTGAGTGCCAGACTGCAAACCAAAAGGCCACCAGTTTGATTCCCAGTCAATACACATGTATGGGTTTTGGGCTAAGTTCCCAGTTAAGGGCATGTGAGAGGCAACCATACATTGATGTTTCTTTCCCTCTCTTTCTCCTTCCATTCTTCTCATTTTAAAATAAATAAAATGTAAAAAAGGAAAGGTAAAGCAAATATGAGATGACTACCTGAAAGAAAAGTTACTTTGTAAGGGTCTAGGGAGGAGAAATAATAGGAGTAGGGAATAGAAATGAGGTGAAGAAAGAAAGACAGTAAATTTTACATCATAAATAAAAATGGATGGAAGAAAGAAGAATGGTGTAAGAAAAGGGAAGAGTATAGTATCAGGTTTAAACAAACAAAAAATTGAATATAGTGAAAAAAAAATACGCATCATATTGGAGAGATCCACCACAGCAATATCAACAGCAGATGAGCAAAGGTTAATATAGGTGGAATGGTAGTAAGAAGGAAAAAAGATTGGAAGAAAAGCTTATGAGCTGTTTAGAAGGGAGAAAAGTCATTTTGAGAATTAGAGGGAGAAGTCATTTTGAGAATTAGACACTAAAAGTGAGGTGTCCCAGCCTGGCCCTAGGTAGCCTATGAGAGAGCTAGCAATCCACGGTCTGTGTATGTCTTCTTCAGTCTTGGCTGGTCCCCACTGTTCTGCCCTGCTGGCTTTCCATCAGTCCAGGGCTGGGAGTGTTGCATTGAATGACCTGAGAGGACTACCAGTACCTTCTCCATCTGCCTCCAGAGGTGCCTCTGGTGTGACTGTGAGGATGGGAACCCTCAGTCACCCCCTGGGGGTGTGCTGTTCAGTCTTCAGGGAAGATGGTGGGAGTGCTTCCGGTTCCCCTCACCACATGTCTTGGTCCATCCCAGATTCTTTCCAATAATGTATGGTTTCTGGTGAATTAGCTATTTCTTGTGAGGGCTCAAGCTATGTAAAAGGAGAAGCTCTTTTCTGCTTACTACTGACAGCAGCTCTGTGTAGTCGTAAGGCTGAGTAGGGCCCTAAACACTCCATGTTGTACCTGTCCCTAATCTCTTGGCTCTATTGGTTTCAGAGATCGGGGGTCCAAGGAAGAGAGTAGCTCATAATGTCTGATAAAGGACCCTTTCAGAGCTTTTTCTTTCCCCTGCAGATAGGTGCCCAGCAGGAGGCCTGGTTTCACTGATCTGCAGAGCCTGTAACCCCTCAGGTGGAGGTTGGGCTCCCCTGTCTGAGAGGGGACCTGCCTGGCTGCAGCAAATCTCAGGCGCTCAGCTCCTGGTCATCCAGTCCCCAGCCTGCTGCTGTCTCGATGGAGAGTCAGGCTGAATGCTCCATTCTGTATGTCCCCTGCCTACCAGCCGTGCTGGGCTGGGTCCCACAGTCCCTTCAGTGTGACTCTATCCCTCTGAGTTGTTTGTTTGCAGACCTGCTGTGCACACCTGCGGGCACCCAGGAGCACTGGGTTTCTGCCAAGTCTTGAGTCTCACCTCAGCTACTCTTTTAAGAGTTTCTTTGTGGCCCTCACACTGCAGCACTGAGCCTGGGGGCCCTATTCTCTAACGGGCTCCCCCTTCCCCCAACATCACTATGTTTCCCTGGGTCAGGGCTGGCCACTGCCTGTCAGAGCCTTTAACAGCTTTAAGGTAAAGTTCTGTCTGGATTTTCCTGGATGGTGCTGGGAAGAGGGCTGCAGCGATACTGTAACATGAGACAGTGAGTGGCAGGGTGTCTCCCTCCTCCCCACAGTGATTCTAAGCCTCAGGCAAACCTGCTCCCACCTTGCTGATTCTGCAGCCAGCACCTCCCTGGCTATTTCTCTCTGCCCCCAGAGCCTGTGGCTCCTGAGCCAATCAGCCTCCCCAAAGCTGCAAAGCCAAGAGTGCCAGGTTGGGCAGTGGCAGTGGCACGGCAGGTGGGTACAGTCTGCTTGCACTCAAGCAAGGTCCCCACACTCATCGGCATATGCACGTGCTCACTCACACAGGCTCTCACTCACCCTTGGCTGGATTTTTAAGTTGGCTACTCTGGTTTAGCTGCAAGACTGGTCCAGGTATGGGAGCTACTCTGCAGCCATTTTGGATCACCACTTTAAAAAAAAAAATTAAGCTTGTATCAATTGAAACTAGAGTCTTGAGGGCATCTTTCATACAAAATTTCAACGGGGAAATGTAAAAGATGAATGGTTTTAGCATTCTTCCAAATAAAGGTTCTGCATGTATTTAAATAATTCACCACCTCCTGGAGAAGGCAAAACATCTTTTGGTGAAAATAGGTCCAGTGTGCATTTGCAACATGCTTTCAAGGATGGTCACTATAAACTCATTGCTTTGTTTTTATAAAGTAATATGTTTTAGTGTATTGTTTTAGATTTGGTTTAATAATTAACCATGCCCTTTTCCAGTGTTATGATGTTGCAGCTCTTCCAGAAATTGACTTCTCTAGAAAAAATCACATTTGAATTACACTTGAGGTAAACCTTGGAAGCAAACATTAGGACCCAAGGTTGTAAGTAGAGGCTTTAGATTTACTGCTCATTGAAGACACTGCTAAATAGAATCCAAGCATATTGTTATTAGGTAGCAGATATGAAGTACAGGAGCCTCTTATCATTTATTTCAGGAACATTTGTACAATGCCCTTCTGATAACTCTGTGGCATGCTAGTCATCACACATGTTAGCGTTCCTCTTATTTGTGCCTTTGAGGCTTGGGATTCTATATGCGGTATTACTGTGTCAGAACTATGTGGTCACACGTCTTGTCACCTTGCCCAGAATGTCTTAATATGTTACAACTTATACTTTCACATGAAAATTAATGAAGCCTCCTCAATTAAACCAAAACACCACCATGCAAACAACTTTTATTTCCAGAAAATGGCAAATGAGGACAGAGAATTAAATGTTGCCTGCTAATCTAATACTTGCAGGAAAGAAGAAGCAATGCCTTCCAAGCTATACTTGTTTCAGACAGCAGATTTAACATTTCTTTAAAGACAGTGTGCAACAAATAATTGTGGATGCCCTACTGTGTGTGAGCCTTTGGGAATAGAGTGATACAGAACAGACTTAGTCCCTTCCCTTTTGGAACTTACTGTTTAGTGAGGGAAAATACATTCATCAAATATTGACGAATAATTTGTATGAGTTTCTCAGCCTCAGCATTACTGACATTTTGGACCATTAACTCTTTGTTGTGGGGAGCTATTCTGTACATTGTAGAGTGTTTAGCAGCAGCTCTCTCCTTTACCCTCTGTATGTCTGCAGCAAACCCTCTCCCAGTTGTGACAATCAAAGCTGTCTTTAGATGTTATCAAATGTCCTAGAGAAGGGGGATTAAAATCAGCCCTGGTGGTGAAGCACTGATATGTGTAAAGGAGAAATACAAGGCATTTTGAGAACCTGTAACAGGAAAACTAGACCTAAATTGGCAAGACTTCGATAAGTGACCTAGTAATACCTGTGTTAAACTCTAATGGGGAGGTTAAGTGTTAGACTACAGGGCTCAGGGAGATGGGAAAGGACATGGAGAGAAAGAGGGAGAAATAAAAAGAATAAGTTACTTACGGTTGCATCCAGTTCTCTGTACATGTTAGTTATCCTGGTGAATTCCTCAAGGGCAGGGCCAGTGTTCAGTTGCTGTTTGAACCCGTTGCGCTCACTGTAGGGCTGGGTACATAAAGACACTCAAGGGATTTTTATCAGAGGCATAATGTATATCCAATCCCACAAGCACAGTGTAAAGCACTAGAAGATACAGATATGACCAAGCCATGTTCTTTGGTACCTGTGAACTCTCAGGCTTTTGAGAATATAGTATAGGAATCTTATAATTAATTCTCTTGGGGTTGGGCTGGGGAGGCTGAGTTTTCCTTAAAAAAGTGACATTTGATAGACAGATACCAGGTGGACATGATGTTCCCTAGCTGCTCCAGGCAGAGTAAGTGGCTTCCTCCTCATGGTGCTCATTTTGTGGTTTATCACTATCATTATTGCCTGAGAGCTTTGGTTCACAACGAGATCTAAACACTCAAAGGTTGGAACTAGCACTTCTCATATAGGTAGCTAGCTAGCTAGCTAGATAGATAGATAGATAGTAGGTAGAATATATGTATATACCTATATCCACCTAGTCCATATGTCTCTGTATGTATCTGCACCCATTTCTCCCTTTCTCTGTCCTTCCAGCCTGGCCTCAGGCTCCACCTCAGCCTCCATCCCTCCCTTCCCTTCTCATTCCCAGATAAACCACCTTCTTCCTGTAGTACTCTTCTACCCTCTCAGCTCCACCTTCAGAAATAGGTGCTCTTCCTTCCTAACAGCTCCAACCCAAAGTGCCAATGATCCCTGAACCTCACTGTTCCCAAAGGATACAGTGCTCCGATTGGCTAGCACCAGGTCTCAGCACCTCCTCTCAAAATCTGCAGATAAAAATAGCTCCACCCAAATAGCATAAGAAGGAGGGAAAGATGTTTCTGCAGGTAAATCCCAACACTAAAGAGAGAAAGGGGAAACTGGCTGCTAATTAATAAAAATGCCACTTGCCCACCCCAGTAGCCTGTGATTAGTCCCTCCCTGACTACACTGTGAGCCCCACTACGGTCACATTGACACTTGTGAGGCACATGCTTGACACATGGACAATATTAAATAAATATTATGGCTATCTGTTGTATTACTGAGCAAAGAGCAAACGAACTGTTATTTTTATTCTGTTTAACATTTAGAGCCCTGATCATTGAAGAATAGTCAGGGAAACCAGTTGAGAGTCTGGTATTCTAATAAAGAAATTTGATAGGCATGACCATTGTGTTGAATTTCAGGGTGCAGTCTCCTTCCTAGTACAGAAACATAACATCCTAAGGTTAGACACTGATCTCTTTCACAAAGAAACTGTATGATGAAAAGCCAGTAGTAATAGAGTCTTCAGTGTCGAGCTGTCTTGAGTGATAAGGAAGAGCACCTGAGTGTTCTTCATCAAAGGAAAGAGTGCCGCTGTCCTCGTGCACTGTAGGACAGATAATGGCTCAGCAGCTGCTGGCAGGTTGAGCGAGAGCCTGATCTATAAGTCCTGTGGTTAGAAAATGGGAAGACACAGTGTGCACTGACATTTGGAGCTTAACGTCCATGCGAATAAATTATGTGGACCAGGCAGAAATGGTCAAAGAGCCTGAGAGCATGAACCCTGGCAAAGTGGCATTTGTGCCAAGTCCCAGGGTGTCCCATTTCAGTGCCCTTTCCTTTATCCACCTGCAGTCACTTCTGTGAAAGGAAACAGGCCTCGCTCTCATCCTCATCTGGATATTATGCTCATTTCTTTGTGATGCTATCTGTACCTTTTTTGAATTGAGAGGGTAAGGCCTTCTCACCTTCCCCAGCTTGGCAGGAGAAAGGGCCAGGATATGAGACACTGGCAGGATAAACCAAGAAAAATAAGGTCCAGGCAGGTTTATTAGGGCAAACTGTAAACAGATGTTTTTAGTATATAAGCTACCCAGCTATTCCTAGCTTCTGCTGCTTATATTTAAAATGATTAAGATCAATGGAACAGAATAGAGAGCTCAGACATAAACCCATAGCTTTATAGTTAGTTAATATTCAATAGAGGAAGCCAGTACATACAATGGATTAAAGATAGTTTATTCAATAAATGCTGTTGGGAAAATTGGACACATGTGTGCCAATTTTAGAAAAATGAAACTAGACCACCTTCTTTTACCACGTACAAGAATAAATTCAAAATGGATTAAAGACTTAAATGTTAGACCCAAAACCACAAAATTGTAGAAGAAAAAAGAAGCAGCAAAATCTCAGACATTGTCTATAGCAATATTTTATCAGCTATATCTCCCCAGGCAAGGGAAACAAAAGAAAAAATAAACAAAAGGGACTACATCAAACTAAAAAGATTTTGCACAGCAAGGAAATCATACAAAATAAAAAAACAACCCACAAATGGGAAAGTATATTTGCTGATACATCTGATAAGGGGGTAATATCCAAAATTTATAAAGTACTTAAAAAATTCAACACCAACAAATCCCCCAAACAACCCAATTTAAAAATGGAGAAAGTCCCTGTGGTGTGGCTCAGTGGATTGAGTGCTGGCCTGTGAACCAAATGGTTACCGGTTCGATTCCCAGTAAGGGCACATGCCTGGGTTGCGAGCCAGGTCTCCAGCCAGGTCCTCAGCTGCAGGCAGATGAAATGCAACCATACATTGATGTTTCTCTCACTCTCTCCCTCCTTTCTTCCCCTCTCTTTCTCTGAAAATAATAAATAAAATCTTTTTAAAAAATGGACAAAGGACCTGACTAGAGATATGAGAAGATGCTCAACATCACTAATCATCAGAGAAATGCAAAATAAAACCACAATGAGACAGCATCTCACACCTGTCAGAAAGGCCATCATCAATAAACTGACAAGCAATAAGTGCTGGTAAGGATGTGGAGAAAGAGGAATCCTTTTGTACTGTTGGTAGGAATAATGCAATTTGTTGCAGTCACTGTCGAAAGAAGTATGGAATTACCTCAAAAAATTAAAAATGGATCAGCCTTTTGACCCGGGTTCCCACTTCTGAAACTATATCCAAAGGAACCCAAAATCTAATTTGAAAAGAACATAAACACCCCTATGCTCATTGAAGAGATATTTACAATCAGCAAGATATGGAAGCAGCCCGAGTATCCATCAGTAGATGAGTGGATAAAACAACTCTGGGGCATTTATATAATGAATTCTACTTGGCTGTAAAATAAAAGGAGAAAATTTTACCCTTGGCAACATTATGGATGGACCTGGAGAACATTATGCTAAGTGACATAAGCTGGTCAGAGAAAAACAAATACCATAGGATTTCACTGATAGGTGGAATTTAATGAACAAACTGAACTAACAACCAAAATAAAGACAGACTCATAGATAGAGAACAAGACAGCTAAGGGACTAGGGGAGGTTAAGGAATGGAGATATTGAGCAAAAAGAAACAAAGATTTGTGGTGGTCATGGACAATAGTGGGGTGATTGGTGGGGGTGTGATCTTAAAATTATTCCTTTTTTGAAAATTTGCGTTTGCAAAAACTATCCACCACAGTGACATTTCCCATTAAACTCTAATGCTTAAAAAACTTTGTATATTAGCTCAGATTTCAAGATTAACTTGATCATTTTTAGTTTCTTCATTTTATGGATACTGTCAGAGGGCAATTATATTAATAAGCACTAGTACCAACTATAGTTTTTCTTGTTTAATAGTATAAATAAATATATATTTCAATGTAAATTTGTAAATATTTTATTCCTTTATTGAGTCCCTTTGAAAATTTATGTAGTAATTTGTAACATGAGAAAAACTCAGAAAAGAATGTTCTAAGACCTACTGGTCACCCATTCATATGGGAAAATATCTACGTGAAAATCTGTCCACTTGCAAGTAAGAAGCACGGGTCAAATCATGGAGTCAGTTTAGCTTGGGCAAAGCGTAGTGGAAGCCATCCATAATGAAAAGCTTGTAGAACTTAAAAGAGAAGATTTGAGCTATCTTGGATAGCAAAAAATGGAATGAATATAAGTGACTTAGAGAACACGACCACTCTTCTGGTCATTTGAAGGCCTGTGTTCAAAGAGCAGATTTCTAAGCATGGAGTCATGACAGATATTAGCATGTGTCCTCTCTTCTCTGAGACCTGTCTGCCTTGTGTACAAAAAATGACATAATAAGCTTACCGAACTTATTTTTCTGGAAAAGGAACTGAAATACATGATCTAAAAATAAAATATAGTCTTGCCTTGGCTTTCATTTGCATTTGGCTTTTAAACATGGCAAAAGCCGATAGTGGGTTTTCACTTTGAGTGATTTCTAAATGTTATATTGGAAATTAGCTGCAAATGTTAGTCTTTGGAACCAGTTAATTTGGAAATGTTGTCCAAGCTAAATGAAATATACCCACAAGCACTCTTAACTATGAATGAGAATCCTGAAAGCAAAATGTACTTCTCAAATGACTTTGTTAAGATTTACTGCATTATTTGAGAAATTTCACATGGCAAATACCAACTAATAACCACTGTCTTTTTTTGAGATATATTAAATAGGGAAAGAGGTATGAAGATGAATGCATATGCTGTTAACCATCAGCCTAGTGCTTGCTGCAAGAATAATGTTGATTCTCTACTGTGTGTCCTTAGCATAAATGATTAGTTTACATGCTTTAATTCTTTAATACATTCAAAGAGAATCAATAAATTATATATATTATCCCAATGCAAGAGAGGTTTTTTTTTATCTCTTTAAGGGTTATTTTTTAAATATGTCCATCCTTTAAATTTTACTTAACTTCTAATTTTTTATTTCTTTAGAATTGACTCACAACTATTGCTACCTATCATACACTTTGACTTAAAGTCTTAAATCACCTTGTTACGTATTTTTGTACTTAAGGGAAATGAGAAACCAATATGAAGTCATCCATGCATCTTCTGCTCTTTAGCCTATCACATTGTATTCATTTGGAATTTATTTGGAGCCAAGGAGCCATGTAACCCAAGAATGCTGTTTAATGATAGTACCAGAGGTTATTCAAAATGGAATCACTATAGTGATATCTTGGATAGGACATGAAAAGCATAAGCATCAAAAAAGATAAGTTAGACTTTATAAAAATATAAAAATTTTGTGCATCAAAGCACCCTGTCAATTGATAAGATAACCCACAAAATGGGAGAAAATATTTGCAAATTACATTTTGCTAAGTGACTAATATACAAGGTCTATCCCAAAAGTATAGAGCCAATGTTGATATCATTAAAACAGTTTACGCAGCCAGGACTTTCAGGACGGACCTCATATTCCAAAAAATATAAAGAGCTCTTACAACTCAACAACCATAACAATAACAACAGTAATACAAAAACAAGGCAATTAAGAAATGAGCAAAGGGCTTGAATTGGTATTTCTCCAAAGAAGATACAGAAATATCCTATAAGTATAAGGGAAAATACTCAACATTACTATGGAAAAGAAATTGTAACCACAGCGAGATAGCACTTTATGCCCATTAGGATGACTTTCATTCAGAAACAAAATGGCAACAACAAGTTTCAAGGATATGGAGAAATTGGAAATTTTGTGCATTACTAATTGGAATAAAAATGGTGTGGTCATGGTGGAGAAAAGTTTGAGGATTCCTCATATAGTTAAACATAACCCAATTGATAAATAACCAAAAGAATTGAAAACAGGGCCTTGGAATGAAGCTTATACTCCAATATTTATAGAAGCATTATTCAGTCACCAAATGTAGACCCCACCCAAATGTTCATCAACAGATACAGGGACAAACAAAACGTGATATATACATACAATGAAATATTATTCAGGCATAAAACGGGTTGAAATTCTGATATTATGCCACAGCATGGATGAACCTTAAAGATATTATGTGAAGTGAAATAAGCTAAACACAAAGGGACAAATATTGTATGATTTCACTTATCTGAGATACCTAGAATAGGCAAATTCACAGACAGAAAGTAGAATAGAAGTTACCAGGAATTGAGGCAAGGGTAGAATGGGAAGGTAATATTTAATGGGTATGGAGTTTCAGTAAAACAAGAAGAAAGGAATTATGGAGATAGTTAGTGATATTAGCTGTAGAACATTATGAATGTATTTAACACCACTAAGTGCTATAATTTAAAATAATAAAGATAGTAAATTTATGTTATGTGTATTATACCACAATACAAAAAAATAATAGAATCCCTCTGCTCTGAAATTTACAAAGTACTTTCTTTAAATTAAACCAAACCTTTTCTAAATATAATAATCTTAAACTTTTAATTTACTTGTTATTTGCTTCTGCCTTCGTAATTTTGTGGGTGTATGAATTTGAGCTAATTAGAGAGGTTTGGGCAGGAAGAGATGTTCTAAGTGAATAATCTCATTCTCTATTTTTCAGACTTCAAAAGAATTGCTACAACCCAACTCTTCATTTCTTTTCTTTTTAAAATTTCTTTTTGTTTTTAAAAAGATTTTAGTCATTATTTTCAAAGAGAAGGGGAGAGGGGTGGGAGGGAGAAAGAAAGGGAGAGAAGCATCAATGTATGGTTGCCTTTCACCTGCCTCCCAACTTTTAATTTTTGTTAGGGAAGGAGCTCCTTACACTACTCTTCCCACTTGGATGAAAGAAGCTTTTGATGGATGGTGGGAGGGAATGGGGAAGCAGTGGATGCAGGTCAAGAGAAGATTAAAATATTTTTAAAAACACTGGTCTGTGGCTTCATAAAGAAGTGCTTTTTATTTTTATTTTTATTCTCTCTCCCAAGAAAGGTACAATATCCTCAGAGAGCTATTACCTGGAGTATAAGATCAATCCTGCTGACTCCTTAATTGTTTATTGTTCTTCTAATTGTCAACATCTGTTTCATTTTAAAGTGCAATGTCCAGAAGGTGAGAGCAAAGCTTTCCCAGGTTTTTATAAAGTAGAGCACTCAGGAATTTGAATCAATTCCTAGCTCAACTGATGGCTCAACATTATAGTGTCTTTTTGGGTGCAGGGAATCAAGAGTCCTGGACAGTGGCAATGCATCAATATGTCAATGGAACTATGAACTATTTTTGAGGGCTCCCTCAGTATACTATTGGAACAGACTCTCAAAATACCTTTAGTTCCTGCCTCATTCTTCTAAGTGGGGAACTAAATGCCTCATTTTAAAAAGGTAGCTAGGTATCATTATTTACATGTATTCTTGAATATCTGTGGAGCACAGAACACAGAAACTTAGGAGTCATGAACTAAGTTGGAATCTCTGCTTCAGTCCTTTCTACATGTGCACTCTTTTTTTTTTTTTTTTTAAATTTTATTGTTGTTGTATTACATTCATCCCCTTTTACATGTGCACTCTTAACCAGGTAGTTTCATACCTCTGAGCTTTGGTCTCTATATATTATCTGTATTACAGGGATGATGTATCAGCTTACGAAACGAAAGAATGAATGTAAGGATGCACTGAAACTGTAAAGTGCTTTTAAAATAAGAGTTGTTTCTATTTGAGGTTTATAAGAAATAGTAATTTTAGCCCTGGCTGGTAGCAAAGTGGATAAGGCGCCGACCTGCAAACCCAAAGGTCGCAGGTTCGATTCCCCAGCCAGGGCACATAACAAGGTTGCAAACCAGGTCTCCAGTCAGGTCCGTGGCTGGAGGCAGGTGAAAAGCAACCACACATTGATGTCTCTCTCCCTCTCTGCCTCTCTCCCTTCCCCTCTTTCTAAAAATAATGAAATAAAATCTTAAAAAAAAAAAAAAGAAATAGTAATTTCGACCTCCTCAAAATCAATTACTTTTACTCCTCCTTCAACAATCAAAACCACATAATGGTCAACCAGTGTATTTAAAATCTCATTCTTTTTTATCCTCTGTGCATACAGAATTCTTTCCAGATGTTTGCTCTTTCACTGGAGGATAAATTTAGAGATATTTAGTCACCTCCTTCTCAAAACCATTGTGAGGAGGTTGTTACTTCATAAGCACCCTCAAGTCTTTTTTTTTTTTTTTCTTTCTCTTTTTCATTTTCTTGTACAAGGCATATTAAAAATGAAAAAGTTTAACATTCTGGCCTTTTATAGTCTTCATTGATTTCACCATCAGTGTCCATGCAGTGCTCTCCCTTCTTTTACCCAGTATGTAGCAAATGCTAGAAGCTTACTGATTTGTTCTGTTTGAAATGGACCTAAAGCAAATTTTTGTGAAAGATGCCACCAGGAATAAAGCAAAACTTCCCTGTGTGTGCTGTTGATTCAGGGAGATCAAGGAAAACCATCCATAATGGCTCTATTTATGTTCACTTTTTCCTACTCCATAGTGCCCCTTAGACCCTGGGATCTGGTACTTATTTCTCATTGTGTCATTTTAAAATAATAAATTGTGAACATGACATGTCCATCTAATAATACTTTATATAAGTTTTTGGTTGCCTTTTAAGAGAGAAATAGAACTCATATTGTAGTCCTGCTTGCTCTGTGACTTCTTAAGTATTCTCTATTTACCATTTCCTTTTAATTTAAGATGTACATTTTACTTTATCTTTTTTCATCTTTTATCTTTTTTTGTGAACCTTAATATATATTGCATTTATTGGATCTACTTTTCCTCAACATTTGTTGTATATTTTAATTATGTTGTTACAGTTGTCCCAAATTCTTTTCCCTTTGCTCCCCTCTACCCAAGCCCCACCCCACCCCACCCCATTCCCTCCCACACTCCCACCCATCCTTCTTAGTTCATGTCCACGGGTTGTGTATATAATTTTGCTGATTTCACCCTGGCCTCTATTATTCTTAACTTCTCCCTGTCTATCTTGTACTCACCAATTATGTTTCCTAACTTCTCAACCATTTCCCTGTTTCACCCCCTCTCCCTTCCCAGTTGATAACCCTCCCAATGATCCACATACTTATGTTTCTAGTCCTATTCTGGTTGTGTGCTTGGTTTGTTTTTGTTTTCCTTCTTATTTTTAGGTTCTGTTGTTGATAGTTGTGAGTTGATATTGATACCTTGGGTTCCTTTTTATTTTCAGTTATCCAGGCAAGACCTCAAATAACTGCAACAACAATGAGCTGGGAGATAATGCCCTTTGTATTTTTATCTGAATGTTTTAATATGATGCTCATATCTGCCTGAACATCATTTTTTAGAGTAAGAAAAGCTTTATCTTCCCAATATGAGATCTATAAAAAATAAAAATAAAATAGACCCTGGCTGATAGCACAGTGGATAAGGCACTAGACTTCGAACCCAAAGGTTGCTGGTTCGATTCCCCAGCCAGGGCACATAACCAGGTTGCAAGCCAGGTCTCCAGCCAGGTCTGTAGCTGGAGGCAGGTGAAAAGCAACCATACATTGATGTTTCTCTCCCTCTCTGCCTCTCTCCCTTCCCCTCTCTCTGGAAATAATAAATAAAATTTAAAAAAATAAAATACAGGAGATCCTTTATTTATCTTGCCAGGATGATATGTAATAGCTACTGAACATCCCAATTTTTATCTTTTGCCATATGTGAAGATGGTGCTCGTCTTTTTCAGGCAGTCTACCCAATGTTGCCAAATTGCCTTTTTGAACGTTACATTCCAGCCTACAGTGTACAACAGCACCTGCATCCCCACAGCCTCTATGTATGTTATACGGCTTGTAAGATTTTGCTAATCTGAGAAGTAAAAAACAAAAAAAATTTCTTGTAGCATTAATTTGCATTTTTATAAATTGCTGAACATTTTTTTTTTACTTCTAAGAGTCACTATATGTCCTTTTGTGTGAATTTCCATTAATATTTCAGGCCCATTGTTTTCTACTGGATTGTGGTTATGGTGTGTTAAAATCAAGTACATAAATATAAATATCCCATATTTGGGCAAATCTTAGAAACTGATCTTTAATCAAACCCAGTCTTTCTGTGGCCTGTGAGACTCTTGCAATATGCCCATGTGGGTAGAAAAATGGGATATTCAGATCATCCCTGTGGCTTCCTTATTTGGGGGAAATGATCTAATTAATATTGACAGAAATAAAAAGAGAGTATGACGAAGCATTCATATTGCTAAGTTAATTCCTATGGTGATTCAGGTACCCTGATATCATTAGCTTTGATTATCATTGCTGTAAAAACAGTGAAGAACTAAAACTTACTAGTTGGATAATGTCACTTAAACAAAAAAAAATAACCTCCCTGGCTCGTGGCTCAATGGATAAGGTGCAGGCCTGCGAACCCAAAGGTCGCAGGTTCAACTCCCAGCCAGGGCAACATAACTGGGTTGCAAGCCAGGTCTCCAGCCAGCTCCATAGCTGGAGGCAGGTAAAAGGCAACCATACATTGATGCTTCTCTTCCTCTCTCCCTTCCTCTCTCTCTGGAAAATAACAAATATTTAAAAAACAACAACAACAACAACAAACAAACCATGAATAGGACCACCAATGCATTAATTGACAGGCCTTCTCCCCACCCCCCTGCTTTGGGCTATGCGGAGGAAAGAGGCAGACCTGAGGTGGGGTCTCTGAATAATTAAAACTGAATTGTTTCTCATTCCCATTGGAGAACTGATTTTCTAAAGAGGAAAGGGACCTCAAGCTGTACATCTACCCACCTCCCCCAGACTCTCTCTCACACATACACACATATACACATACCTGTTGCTTCAGAATGCTCCCTAGCTCTAGAGGAAACGTGGTTGGTTTCCTTTCTCCTATGACTTACCTTACCTTTCAGGGCCCCATAAACCTTTCCAAACACACGCCTGCAACTCCAATAAGGCCTTCTGGGATTTCTTCTAGTAAACACGTATTTTTGGTTTCATTTCAGGCCATGTCTGGAATGTGCATGTCAGGATTTCGCTACATATGACCAGGGAAGATTGTCCTCACTGGGGATTTGGCCACAGTAGCTGTAAACCCCAAACAGCTACTCATTTCACCTCAAGAATCAGAGAGGCAATGGGCTGAGAGAGCTAAAGAGAGCTATATCAGTTATTTTAACTTGTCTGGTTTCTAAGTTCTAGGACTAGAAAGGTCCTGTTCCTCCTTCATTTTTTGTTGTGTTTGTTTGTTTTTTTATTTAGTTTAATCTTTATTTTTTATCATCATTTAGACCCCTTATATCCCCCTCCCCTCAGCAATAACTACACTGTTGTCCATGTCCATGAGTCCTTTTCCCTTTTTGCTTGTTCACATTTTGTATACACGGTTTCCACTGCCTTTTGTGGCTAATGTCTCTCCCATCCCCTGTTATCTTCTTTGCATGCTACTTATTTGCAGTCGGAGATGGAAGAAAGCAATGCAGATCAGATACACAAGGCTTGCCTGGGTGCTAGGAAGGCCACTTGGGCCAGGTCTCACCTTCACAGAGAGCCTCAAACTGAAACTTTTACCATTGTCTGCATGTACATATCCCAGAGATTCACAGTCATCATTGCAGGAAGAAAGTGTCCCTCTTACAGTTTTATAATGTGTGTTTTTCCAGTAGATCAAAAGAACCTCCAATGCATGAAGAATAAACTTTTTTTTTTTTAACTTACTATGGTGTTTATTCCCCAATCTGCCTTGGAAGGGTGGCAGCGTGCCAAGCCCTGAGATAATTCACTAAAGCACCAAGCCAACCAAGATCGATTCCATTGGTGACTGCACCCAGGACTGACATTTTGAGGGCCAAGGAACAGTTCAGGATTCTAAATTACTTTTCCCCACCTCTGTGCCTTTGTAATACCTGTAATACCTGGGAAGGTTTCCCCAGGCCCAGTGCAGATCAGATGCCTTCTATTTTGTCTGTCAAGTCATGACTGCTTTTATATCCCTCAAAAAACAGCCTAGGTGAAGATGGTCAAGAAGAAGCAGAATGGCTCTCTGCTTCTGCTTTGTTCAGTCTTCTGACTCCCAGCTGTTCACACTGGAGCTGCCCTAGCAGGGAAGCTGTCAGCACTGTGGCTGGAATCACACCTGTCCCCATGCCTTTTCTACACCCTCTCCTATCACATGGAAGCCAGGAGCTCCTTAGGAGTTGTGAAGAGCTAGACTCATGTTCACTGTGAGGCCTTTCATCTTCCAGCAAGTCATTCCCAACCAACTGTCCTGTGCAGGTGGGAGGTCCCTGTGTTCCTCTCTGTCTCCCTCTGTTTCTTCATTTTATTTTATTTTATTATTTTTTTTTATAATTAGTGTTTTGTTTTTTAAAAATTTTATTTCATTATTTTTTAGAAAGAGGGGAAGGGAGAGAGGCAGAGAGGGAGAGAGACATCAATGTATGGTTGTTTTTCACCTGCCTCCAGCCACATACCTGACTGGAGACCTGGTTTGCAACCTTGTTATGTGTCCTGGCTGGGGAATCGAAACTGTGACCTTTGGGTTCGCAGGTTGGCACCTTATCCACTGTGCTACTAGCCAGGGCTCTTCATTTTTTTAAAGCAGACCCTTTAGCATTTCTTGCAATGCTGGTTTGGTAGAGGTGTATTTTTTTAGTCTTCTTTTGTCTGGGAAACTTCTTATTTCACCTTCCATTTTGAATGAGAGCCTTGCTGGGTAGAGTATTCTTGGTCACAGACCTTTGTTTCCCATTACGTGGAATATTTTTTATCATTCCCTTCTGGTGTGTATTGTTTCTGTTGAATAAACATTTGATAACCTTATTGGAGCCCCCTTATATGTTGTTGCTATTTCTCTCTTGATGCTTTTAGGATTCTCTCTTTGTCTTCGAAATTTGCCATTTTAATTATAATGTGTCTTGAAGAGGGTCTGATTGGATTCATTTTCATTAAGACCCTCTGTGCTTCCTGAACTTGAGTAACATTTTCATTCATCATGTTAGGGAAATTTTCTATCACTACTTTTTTGAACAGGTTTTCCATTCCTTGTTTCTCTTCTCCTTCTGGTATCCCTAAGATACGGATATTATTGCGTTTCATGTTGTCCTGCAGTTCTCTTAAAACCTCTTCATTCTTGTTCAGCCTTTTTTCATTCTCTTGCACTGTCTTGGAATATTTTTCTACATTGTCCTCCAACTCGCTGATTTGATCCTCTGCTTCCTCTAGCCTGCTGTTGATTCCTTCTACTGTATTCTTCAATTCAGAAGTTATATTCTTCATTTTCTCCTGGCTCTTACTGATAGTTTCTACGCCCTTTTTAATGCTGGTGTAGCTCTCAGTAAGTTCCTTATAGCTTCCCCGGAGTTCTTGGTAGTTCCCCTGGAGTTGTTTATAGTTTCCTTTGAGCTGGCTGAGCTCATTGAGCTTCTCTATCATCATTCTTTTGAATTCCATATCTGATAGTTTGTTTGCCTCTGTTTCATTTAGTGATCTTTCTGGGGATTCCTCCTTTCCTTTTGGTGATGGACTGATTCTCTTTTTCTCCATTTTGGGTGTCTGTTGTTGCTTGTTTTCATCTTGGATTAACCTGCTTTGATTCCTTGCCTTCGTGAAGCACCCTTCTGTGTTAGGAGATTTGTGGAGTTCAGTGTTGCAGTCTCCTAGATTTCCTCAACTTGTTGCTCTTGGGGTGGCCTTTATGTCATTAACTTTGGCTGTCTGGTTGTATTTTGGATTTGTTGCATGTGTTGCTCCTTTCCCTCCAGTTGGCTGATTGAGAGACACTCCTCCTATCCCATCTCATACACTGTTTTTGAGCTGCTAATTAGGGATTGATAGTTCATGTAGCTCTCAGTGTAACTCAGCAGCGATCCATTTTCTGAGTCTGCCTCTTTTTCTTGGTCAGGTCTCTGCAGTCTACAGTCTAGCTGGTCTTGGAGTGGCAGGGCCTATGACTGTCACAGTCAGGACTGATTCTGAGTGTCAGCCCCCAGGTAGGCTGAACCTCCAGTAGCCTAGCTGGGTTTCTGTGCTGCTGGTGTTTGGGGCCCTCCTTTCTCTCACTGGTTGTGTGTGAAGACCTGCAGGGTGCTTATGTGATGTCAATGGCTGCTCCTCCCCTTCAAGCTCCTCAAGGGTGTTTCTGCTGGAGATGGACACCTGGCTCCGGGGAGGGGGGGAGCTGCAACTTTGTTTGCTCCAGTGATGGCTAGCCCTCCCCATCCAGCTCTTTGAGGAGGTAGCCCCTGTCTGCAAAGAGCACCTGGCTCCCCAGGGGGCCCACAGAGTCACCTGCTGGCGAGGGCTAGCCCTCCATGCAGTCCAGCTCTCGGAGAAGGTTTATGCTGCCTGCGATGGGCACCTGGCTCTATAGGGGAGCCTGAGCTGTGTGCTGGCGATGGCTATCCCTCCCCCTTCAGCTCTTCGAGGAGGAGGCCTTTGTTGCCTGCAGTGGGCATGCCTGTTGCACCAGCTGCAAGTTCCTGGCGTGCAGTTTCCAGTTTTTGTGGGAGCCTGCGTGCCAGTGTGGGTGCATGGGATTGGGCCTCCCTTCTTGCCAGGGCTCTGAGCTGTCCTCTCCCCGGGTGGTGCAGTGGCACAAGTTTTGGCCCTCACACTACCCTGGCCAGTGTGCACTTCCCCACTCCCGTACTCCTGCTCCCCACAGGTGTCTCCTCCTCCGCCTCTGGCCCCGGGAGGCGCTTCCTCTCTCTCGGTCTCTGGAGGAGGACGGAGGCTCTCACATAGTCCCTCCCCTGCAGGAGTTCAGTTCCTTGTTTCCTCCAGAGTTTGCCCTCACTGCCCACACTTCACTGTTCAGATTTCTAGTCACCAGGGAGCCTGGAGCTGCTTCAGTTAGAGACGCCCCTTTGGGTAGAGCCGCCACTGCCCAGAGCTGACCTCGGCCCACCTGCCGGTTTGGAACTGTGGCACCTGCTCTCCTATAGGTCTCTGCTGCCTCTGGGCTGTGTACCCTGGTCCATATGCTTACCGCTCTGGTGATATAATTCTTAATATCACCTCAGTGTATCAACTGCCCAGTGCCTCTTCTGATTCCACTGACAATAGACTTCTTCATGATAGCTGTGTTTTTACACTCTTTTCCACAGAACTTCCTCTTTCTCCACCTTTTATTGTGCCCACTTCAGCCAACAGTCACTTCTGCTTGGCAACTGGACCTCACATACCCATGTACTCATTGTTTCTGGAGTTCTTCATTTCTTCCTGTAGAGCATTTCTTCCATTCGATCTGACTGAACTTTCCTTCCTGGTTTTTTTTTATCAATGAGAAACTCCAGGTAACTCCAACTTCCTGAAGAGATTCAAATAGAAAATCCTGCTTCAGAAAGGGAAGAAGAATAAACTTTAAAAGAAATAAATCTTATAAGCATGAGGCAGTCTTTGGGGGATTAAGTTGATATGTTCAGTTAAAACTTTTCTGTTCATATCTTTAAGAAATATGTGTCATTTCACAGTACCTGAAAATATTCTAAATTCTAACTCAAGCATACTGTTAATTAAAAGGTTGTCATGTTTTAGGAACACTAGCATATTCACTGAAGACAAATCAAATATATGACGCAAGATTCTGTTTCTACTAACTATGCATACTGGGTGTGTACTTCAGTGCTGATTTCGGATTTCTTTGTGTAGCTGGTGAATTTCACACAGTAGCACATGTGTAATGTACAATAGGAAGCTGTAGTTCTGCTGTAAGGGGGATCTGGCCCAACAGTGCCTTTCTCAGTTTGTGAACTGTTAGTGGCTCCCTGCCTCTCTCTGAGAGACTGTACTGTACTTTCTAAGGCCCTTCTCACTCTATGACCAGTAGCATGATTTCATTATTTTAAGTTATTGTAAAGGATTTGAATTATGTTTCACTTTATTATATGGTATGTCTCAACATATGTTCCTCAGGAATGAACTCAAAGTATTCATTCAACAAATACTTATTGAATACCTATATGGGCTAAGACATGTAGATAATACATGCCAGGCCCCTGTTCTTATGGAGTTCATTTTCTAGTGGCAGAGACAGAGTAAATGTATAGGCCTTTCAGATAGCTTCAGGTATTTGAAAGGAAATAAACTAAATTAATAGATAGTGACTTAAGAAGAAAGGGCCAAACTGAGAAAGGATTCTAAAAAATGAAGAGATGAGATTTTAGCAAGATCAGAATAATAAGAGATTGGTTGTTCAAAGAACAGGAGAATAATTAATGTTCCAGATAGTAGGAATACAGAGAGTAAATGCTGTAAGGTGAGCATGATCATAGCATGATGAGGAAACATAAGGAAGACTAGTGTGGCTGTAGTGAATAGAGAGGAGAGAGATATAAGACAAGTGTGGAAAGGTGGGTTGGGCCAAATTACACCTGACATCATGGTCAACTGTCTGAGGATTACTCTAAATACAATCAGAATCCTCTGGAGAACTCGAAGCCAAAGAGTAATTGGGGTTGGGTGGGGGGATGGGGTTAAAATACAACTTTGGAAGCCATGTGGGCAGTAGGTGGGAAAGTTCTGAAGCTGTTTCAGTAGTGCAGAAAGACAATGGTGGCTTGCATCAGGGTGGTGAGAAGTGAATGGATAGGTGGTATGGTCTAAGAGGGAGCCAGCAAAACTTGCTTACTGATTCAAGGTAGAATGTAAGGGCAAGATAAGATCCAAGGTAACTCAGAGTTTCTGGCCTGAATAACTGGTTGAATGGGGATACCATGAGGTTGAATTTATGGAGAAATCAATCATTCTGTTTTGGACACATGAAGACATTCAAGAAAAGCTGCCTGACAGACAGCTATATATTCTGAGTCCAGAGTGGTAGGCGAGGTCATGGCTATAGCTATAAATATGGAGAGTCATTAGCATTTAAAAGCATGGAAATGAATACTGTAAGGAGTGGGATGTAGATAAGAAGGACATATTAGTATTTACAGGTCTGAAAGGAGGAGGGGAGGGTGGGAGTGTGGCAACCACAGAGGCTGAAAAGGTGAGGTTGGTGAATAGGTGGGAGGCAGAGCCAAGGAGACTCAAAGATTGAAGATGTAATGTGCCAAAATGTCTAGAATAAAGAGATAAGGTGAATTTTTAAAATAACATTAAAGTTGATATGTCTTAAAACGTATTTCTAGAAAATCTTCTGGCCAGGGTGGAGACTACTTATACTACATTTCAAGGATGTGTGGTTTTTATAGTTTTAGAATCCAGGATGCAGAAGCATATATTTTAATGCTTGCACAGAATAAACCTAAATCCAATGAGCAGTAATTGGACCCTAATAGTGATTCAGGAAAAGAGAGCAAATAGGTGTTCCCTGGGCAGCCTTCTAATAGGTAGCTCCTCCTAGCTGGTAGGTGATTTATAATGCCCAAGAAATACTCACCTTTTGCCATATTTCACTTTTTTTCAGGCGTATGTTTCTTAAATTTGCTTTTCTAAAAAAATGTAATATAATTTTGGTTGTATTACATTCATCTCATCTCCTCACCCCTCCTGCTCTCCCCTTCCCCACCCTCACAGCAGCGCTGTTTACAGTAGCCAAGTGCTGGAAACAGTCTAAGTGCCTAGCAGTGGATATTTCACTTTTAAAATAAAATTTTGTAGAAAGTAATTTAAAAGTTCTTCTTTATCCATAGTTGTTTCCAAACTGGGTAATGGTACTACCCTGTCCTTTGTTGTCATTCATTATGTGAAACAAGGAGAATAGTGTTTACTTGTTATTTAAAAGGAGTGGCTGCCTTGTTATTCAATTTTTTTTCTCAAATTATTTAATTAAAATTTTGAAACAAACTGTAACACCTAGAAAACTTACTATTTCTCCACAGAGTGTGAATCTCAGAACTGGGCTATGCCCCAAGTGTTATCACTTGAGCTCCTTAAAGGAACAAGTACAAGCCAGATTTGTACAATTAGTGACACTTATGCATAAAGTATCAGATGATCTCCCTCATCCTAACTTAAATCATCTCCCTCATCCTAACTTAAACCTTTACAAGGAGCAGTAGTTCTAGGGCCACCAGGGCACTATAACAGTGGTAAATTAATAAAGGATATCCTAGTACCATAAAAGAATTTGCCCACCTTTTGTGTCTAATTTAGGGGATTAAATTCTACCTCTGGGAGGATTTGCTCTATTATATTTTAAAGCTGCGTTTTATACTTAATAGACTTCATGTGTAATTTCCGGATTAACTACACTTTTTTTTAAGCTTTTATTTATTATTTCCAGAGAGAAAGGAAGGAAGAGAGGCAGAAAGGGAGAGAAACATCCATGTATGGTTGCCTTTCACCTGTCTCTAGCCAAGGACCTGGCTGGGTTCAAAGGCCAGTGCTCATTCACTGAGCCACCACCCAGGGTTAACTACACTTCTAAGGAGTCATGTTTAGTTAGCCCTCTCAGAACTCAACTCTATATTATGCTTAGTGAAATAAGCCAGTCAGTGAAGGACAGGTGTCATATGATCTCACCCATTACGGGACAATAATGAGCAAAACTAACAACAAGCAAAACAGAACCAAGTGTATGAATACAAGGAATAGGCCTGCAGTGGTCAGGGGGAAAGGGGTTGGGGGGAGGGGGGAGGCAGAGGCAAAGAAGGGGAGCAGCTTAGACAAGAACCTAGCATAAAGGAACCATGGACATGGACAACAGGTGGGATTGACTTTGGGGGGAAAGGGTGGGTGGGGAGGGGGACAGAGGGGAGCAAAAAGGGGATGGATGTAATACAACAATAAAATTTTAAAAAAGAAAAAAAATTAAAAAATTTAATAAATAAAAAGAACTCAACTCTAATTAGTTCTGTTATGTGGAAACAGCAGGTTTTGTTCTCTGTTGTTTGGGTCCTGTGTTTCCCTCATAATAAAATAAAAACAAATTAATAAGACAGATTCTAGCCTTTTAAATATCTCCATTTGCATTATTTTTATTTCCACTAAATATGATCAATTAACACATGTGAAGGCCCAAAGCCTCCCTGAAATCATACCTGGCCAGGGTACCATGAAAGAATCTATACTGTTGACCCTGTGTTATCTACCAGGGTCTTTACATGCATTTTCCCAGTGAATTCTCACAAGTTGGAAAAATAGCTATTGTTATCCCCTTTTGTGAGATGAGAAAATCAAGGCTTAAAAGATTGATGTAATTTGTCCAAAGAAAAAGGAGAAATCAGGGTTCAAACATTTTATGAATATAAAGCCTATGTGCTTTCCACGTTACCATGTTAACTCTCCACAGCATCCCTATGTTCAAATTGTTGGCAGTCATAGAGCTGAGTAATACTAAGCATTGCATGAGTGTAGTACTATAAGGGTAGTGTACATCCTGTCCTTGAGTTTGAGAGGCATGACTCACTGAACAGCCAGCCCTTGAGTGTTTCTGTGAGCTCATGGAATGAGAGTTCAGCCTTTACATTATACTGCATCTCGGTTACACACAAATATGAAGTGCAGCAAGGAAGTTCTGGGATCTAAAGGAAGAGGATTAAAGAAAATGAAAAAAGATGGTCTAATTATGCAAGTTGCTTGGGGCTTTCTGGTATTTCTTTACCAGATGTAACATTTTTTTCAATTAAGTTTGTAAATATTTAACAAAGGTGGCAAAGCTTTATACTTGGTTTAGCACAGAATGTTTGACCTAATAAATTTTTAGCTAAAACCTCTCATAATTGGAATAAAGACAGTATCCCTTGAAATCATTTCCTAAGGGAAGACGCTGGCAGGAGTAGCACCAGTGATACTTACATATTTCAGTTTTATGGTCTCTGTTTACATAAATGTGATGTTTTTCAGATAATGCACAAATGCTTTTACTTATTTCAAACAATACATCCCTAATTGTCAAAGAAGCAAATATCTGAACTTTATTGTACCCAGAATAACCATTATGTGTTGTTTACTCTTTCTATCACAATAAATAGCAAGTGTTTTGTTAAGCTTGTCTTAAACAAATAGAAGCCAAAAAAAGGCTGCAGTTATACTACAGTGGAGAAATGTGAAGGCAAGCTACACTTCAAATCAGTACCCAATTGTTCAATAGGTCTACAGCACATGAAGAATATGTCTAAGCTACCTTTTTATGTAGTGGATATGTAGACAGTACTTGTCAAATGGTAATCATGCCCTCTCAACAATGTTGCTAAGCTGTGCTTGAATTGTTCACTTTGGAGCACTGAGATGAACAAATTTTTCCCATAACTGTCCTGTTTTTCTATCTGCATTACATATTTGGAGGCTGTCTCCAAGCTAAATTACAATTTCTCTTAGAGCATCTTTTGATAGAATGTGGCAATCCTAAATGTAGCATTCCAAAGTCTATGAACTATATAATTTAATGCATGGATTTGCATATATTTTATAAAATTTGACATTTCTGGAATTATTGTAGAAGCTCTGTACCATCATGGGTCTTGCTTTTTAGCCCTAAGTTCTTGGTCATTCTACTTCAGGACTCAATAGGAAGTCAATGGGATAAAGGTGGTAGTCCCCAAATTCCATCCATTGTATTTTGCCCTGAAGGACAGGAGAGAAGGGATGTCTTAAGGTTAAGGGGTCCTTTGAATTCCTCTGTTCATAAGTATACTTTTTCCTAAAATTGCTCGTAAGTAGATACATATTATATGGATGACTACATATGTGAAATATACAAGGTCTGTCCAGATGGTATCCATCTCTGTAATATGAAAAATAGAGGCATTTATTGAAGATATAAGAAACAATGTACACAGGACAATGACATCTCAGTCTCCTTCAAAGTAGGTAACTTAGGACCTCACACCGTTTTCCCAGTCACCATCAGCTGCTCTGTCACGTTTTCCTGAATTTCATCAATGGTCTGAAATATCTTCCCTTTCAAAGGTGATTTTAGTTTTAGGCAAAGCCAGAAGTCACCTGGTACCAAATCTGGGATATAGGAAGACTGAGTCACCTGGGTGACTTAATGTTTATCCAAAAAGACACCCACAAAAACAAACAAAAATCTCTGCACAAGATGTGATGCATGAGTGGAAGCATCATTATGGTGAAGCTGCCAGTCACCAGTTGCCCATAGCTACAGCCTTCTGAATCATTCACCAAGCAACGTTCAAGCTTAATGCAAAACTTGATGCAGATTTGTTGCTTTATTTATTTAGTCATTTAGAATGTGATACCCACACAGCACACATACTCCCTCAATGATGTCCACCACTCCTACTGACTAGTACAGTGAAGTCATCATTGTTCACACATGCACATTCCAGTCTACTCTCCTTGGCTGCCAGGTTATATGGATGCTGTGCAAATCATTCTTATTATATTAACAGTGGCGGGACTTTTTTCAGACGGATCTTGTATGTATGTATGCATGTATTTGTGGATATATACCTTTCCGATTGTCTCATATGGCATTGATAGGCACTTACCTAGAAATTTTAAACAATATTTAAGTGGAAACATACTGAATAAGTTGCCTGTCATTCTGTCAGTATTAAGTTTCATAAAAATCTGTTTTAAAATATACTGCTGCTCAGAGTTAGATTCATATGAGTACCCTTCTAAAGCTTTTATGATGTGATTTTAAAATACCTTAAGGGAAATTATATGGCAGATGAGAATGAATCTGAGAAAGTTTTAGTTCTCATAAATGAAATTCCTCTAAGGTATTATGGTTGATAGATCCAATAGTTTTATGTGATTACTTTCATGACTGGAGTGTCCTGAAAACAGACCCAAAATTCATAACATAACAAACAGTGATAGAAGGGAAAGGTTTTTATTATGCTAGGTGTTGTAAATGTCAGTAACTTGTTAATTGGAAAATTGGAAGAGTCCTATTGAGTATAATACTATAAAACTATTCAAAATTAAATGTTGACATTTTGTGGAGTTGAACTGCATTTTCCTTGTTCCTCCTAATTAACTATAAAAGCTGAATTTTTGTTCAGGCAAGATTTATGGGGAAAAGTAGTAAAGTTGATGAAGTAGGCATAACCCAAAGAGAGTTAGACAAGCAAATAATTCGTAAGGAAGTCTTATGTCTGAATAATTTGTCTCAGAAGCAAATGAAGATAATTTGATGATCTTTGGCCTATTAAATCTAGGTACCTGGGTTTTAATTTTTATTTTGCCACTGACAAATTGAGCCATAATAGACCATTTAACATCAATGAATTTCTCCAATTAAAAGCTCAATGAGTGGTATTCCATAGCCTTGAAAAAATATATGTCAAGTATCTACCTCTTTATTACGATAGAAAGTGGGAGACGTGTTTAGGCAACACTCATATTTCTTTACAACCTTTCTTCCCGCTAAGGGTTGTTGGGTTGTTTTGTTGTGCAAACTCTTTTATTGAGGCAGGCAGCCTCCAAAAAGAATGGGAAAAGAATGGTCATTGATGTCAAAATCATGGGTTGATATTATATCCCTGCCACTTATTAGCTGCTTAGCATTAGATGGATTTTAAATTTCCCTAAAATTGTTTTCTTACCTGTAAAAATGGGGATGGTAATATCTATGACTATGAAGGTAAATCTCTCAAAGGAGTTCTTACCAGGAAGATAAATACGTTGATAGTTACGAGGTGGTATAATAAGTGCTGCCATGGAAATGTAGTTGTCACTATGACATCCCTGCGGGCTGGTGTCTACCACTCAGCCTCTTCATCCACCCGATAAAGGGATAGAACTACCGCTTCTTGAAGCCAGAGCTTTATTTACATTATTTTATTCAATCCTCATAGCAGTTATAAGAGGTGGGTACTATTTCCATTTTGTAGATGAGGAAACTGAAGCACTGGAAGAACATGTAAGTTTTCAAAGTCACACAGCTAGTAAGTAGTAGAGCAGGATGAACTTATGAAAATTACATGACAGTAAAATTCTAGTGCTTTAAAAATGGCTCTAGCGCCCTGGCTAGTGTAGCTCAGTGGGTTGAGTGCCAGCCTGGGAACCAGAGGGTTATTGGTTCAATTTCCAGTCAGGGCACATGTCTGGGTTGAGGGCCAGGTCCCCAGCTGGGAGGCAAATGAGAAGCAACCACATTGATGCTTCTCTTTCTCTCTTTCTCCTTTCCTTCCCCGCTCTCTAAAAATAGGTAAATAAGATAAATAAATATGATAAATAAATAAAATGAGTCAAATATTTTCCATTAAGAAAATCACTCCTGGTCTAACACCCTTCTCATAAGGCATTTTTCATATAATCACTACCTCCCACTGCAAAACCAGAGAATATCCAAAGTACAGCTTTAAATAATGAAAATCGCAGACTCCCTGGATTCTGAAAGCAATGATAAATCCCACTTTAATCATGCGTTAAAAACATATGTCATCCATTTGATTAGGATGACATCCACCATTGCTTGACCCAGCAATGAATTAATAAAGCAAAATATGTGACAACTCAAAGCATATGTATGAAATATGTTATTCCCAAGGGATCCACATGTGCTACCTCCCATTCTCAAGAAGGTTTGGCTTTTAAAATAGTATGTAAGGAGACTGTCTCACACTTACAAATTGGGTTAAATCTGGGAAATTTCAAAATTACATTTTAAAAAAGTGAGTTCTGAGAAAGATAAGCCAAGGCCAGAAGGAATGACAATCTTGGGAAGAATGACCAATGGCTGTGTTGATCACCTGGGTTTTGACAGCTCCCTGTGAGATCCAAAGTCTAGCAAAAAGTCCCCACTGGTGACCCAGTGACCCTGCAGCAAGAAGATGCTCCTGAGCCCGAGAACAGGGGTTGCAGATCCCCTATAGTCTGGCTATTTGAAGACACGGGCTTGAGAGGCAGAGGGAAAGCAAAGATAGACTTGATGATCTCTCTTGCCAACTGCGCGAGTCATGCCACCATTTTCTTCGTTGCATTCCTACTTGTCACTGGTCCAAGATTTATTTTCTCCCTCCAGCTGTGTGACGCTAATGAAAGGTTTGGGATGATGTAAGCAGCAGGCTGTGAACATGTTATCTGGAATACTAAAGGAGAAAAGAGAGTGCCCAGCTTCTTATTCATTTTAAGATGATAAAACACTTATAGGGGGATCCGGTTCATAAATTCTTTATTAGTAGAGAATGGTTGGCATAGAGTTAGATAAATCCAGCCAGATTTCATCTCCTAAACTGCTTGAAGCTTGTTGGCTAAAAGACATTCTGTCAAATAATGTGTTAATGTGCCAGGAAAAACCCTGAATCTTATATCATAAATTAAACCAAGAATTCATGACAACAAAGTGAGATCTAAAAACTGAGGAATATTTTCTTTTCTAACCTGAAATTCTAGGACATCTTCAAGTACAGCCTCAAGCCCCACTACCAGTGACATACAGTCATGCAGAATAGACCCAGCCACACATACACCCACGACACACACACACACATACACACGCACTTCAAAAAATATGTGAATCAGCCCTGGCTGGTAGCACAATGGATAAGGCACTGGCCTGCGAACCCAAAGGTCGCTGGTTTGATTTTCCAGTCAAGGCACATATCCAAGTTGCAAGCCAGGTCTCCAGCCAGGTCTGTAGCTGGAGGCAGGCAAAAGCCAATACATTGATGTCTCTCTCCCTCTCTGCCTCTCTCCCTTCCCATCTCTCTAAAAATAATAAATAAAATCTTTTAAAAATATATGTGAATCAAACTTTGATAAATAGTACATCCTGGTGGTGAAGAGCAGACTCTATAAAGAATGTAAGTTAAAGCTTCATTTCTGTACTTTTTTTTTTCTTTTTGGAACATTTAAGAACATCATTTCATCTCTCTAAGCCTCTGTATTGTCATGTAATCATACCTGTGAAATTATATTATTTCAAGTAGTGACAATGTACATATACGGTACTCAGCAGAGTGCTGATAATGTGGTATACCCACACTGCTCTAGTCTTCCTTATAGCACAATAGCAATTTCATTTAAAAGTCCCTCTGGGTCCTGGCTTGTGGCACAGTGGATAAGGCCCTAGTCTGCGAATCCAAAGGGCACTGGTTCGATTCCCCAGTCAGGGCACATAACCAGGTTACAAGCCAGGTCTCTAGCCAGGTCTCTAGCTGGAAGCAGATGAAGGGCAACCATACATTGATTTCTCTCTCCCTCCTGACTCTCTCCCTTCCCCTCTGTTTAAAAATAATAAATAAAGTATTTTTTAAAAAATGAAAAAATACGAGTCCCTCTGGAATATACTATTTAGGATGAACGATGACAAGTTCTTCCTTAAAACTGTGACTCCTTTTATAAAGTAAATGTATCTTTTCCTGTTATTTTGAATTTTATTAAGTTATTGTGAGAAGAAATAAGGTTACACATCTAAAGTGCTTAGATTCATGCTGGCATTTAATGAGTGCCCAATAAGTGTTAACTATCATTATTATAGCCTTATTCATATTACTGACACTTTTTGAAATCTTCTGGTTGACACAAGTATGTTTGAACTACTTACTGAATGATGCACAAACTCAAAAGTAAAGCAAGGATCTGTAAGAAATTATTTGGATTACTTGTAGAGGAAACCAATGGTGGTGATGCGTAATCAAAGACACATCTAAAAATGTTAAAACCCTAACATGCCTTCACATAATTTACATCCCTTACATACATACAGCCAGGCGCTTCAATCCGAGGCTTATTTTCCTTCCATCTATCTTGCACTCTGATAGCTTCTGGCTTAATCCATTTTCTTCGTTACCGCAAAGTCTCATCTGTAGTTTGACTATTTTGATTATTCATTGAAATAGACTCCTGGAGAAAGCTTAATGTCCCTAGACATATTGGAAACATTCTTTGACCCATTGTTTCTAAGGCCACTACACATGTCGACATGAAGAAGGGTGTTAGGAGTCACACAGTGGGTCTTGGCACTGGCACGCAAAGGCAGTCACGCATGGCCCTTGTGCCTCAGTCCCATCAACAACCTGAGGAAGTGGTCTATCCTCCTAGCTCCAAAATGTTACTCAAGGTTATGAATGTACTCCATTCACTTTTCTCTTTCTATGACTCTCGGACGCTAAGTGTAGATATAAACTTTCAGCTTGTATACTGGAAACTGAGTTTGAACAGTGGTGGGAACACTTTACTTTTTTCATTTTCACTTAGAAATTTATCAGCACAAGAGACTATCTGATCATTGATTTGTATAAATTAACTTGCCAGCAATTGACATTTGTTTCAGTTCACACCAACTTTGTTAACAGAGAAAAAGGAAAACAAGGAAAAGTACTGAGTGGCTAAACCATGTTTGAAAGTGGCCTGAGTCATAAAATGTCCTCATTGTCATTGTCAGAGCGACAGATGAGGGCTAGACCAGGATGTCCTTCCCCACAAGTATATGTATGATTGGCAGGTTTTTAGCCATAATATTTATTCCTGGAATGGTTGTGTGATTGAGATTAATATAATTTTGAGGACATTTTATCATTGTGAAGAAACCACTGTAAATTTCTTTTAAAAATGAATTTATGCTCCATTTGGATTGATTTCTGTTTAATGTTCAAAAGCAAAAGACTTTGTCCAGTTTAATAATATAAAGCACCTCTGTGTCTAGGTCATAAAACTCTTAAGGAAACCTGCAGAGGCACAGGTAGACATTAATGGCATGCAAAGGCAAAACAAATAACAAAAGAGGAGGGAAAGGAGACCATGGGGTGGGGGGGTGGGGGGGGATTTCTACCTCCTGCCATTGAGCTCAGATCATTCTCCCTTCTGGTTTAAAACTAGATGTAGGCACTGAAACTTGGTTGCATCAGGGAAGGAGGTGAAAAGTCATTGTCATTGAGTTCAGTGTAAGCAGCTACCTGTCTTAGCCTTGATATGCCAGCGCCGTAGAGCTGAGGCTATGGAGGACCCAGAATCTCGGACTTGAGGAAAAGTTTGGGGTGCACTTTTATGTATGACCCTAGAAAAACCATGTTGTTTTACTTTTCAGTTTTTTAAATTAAATTAAATTAAATTTTTTTAAATATTTTATTTATTTTTTAGAGAGAGGAAGGGAGAGAAGCAGAGAGGCAGAGAGACATCAATGTATGGTTGCCTTTCACCTGCCTCCAGCCACTGATCTGGCTGGAGACCTGGCTTGCAACCTGGTTATGTGCCCTGACTGGGGAATTGAACCAGTGACCTTTGGGTTCTTAGGCTGGCACCCTATCCACTGTGCCACCAGCCAGGGCTAATTTAATTTTATTATTGTTGTATTACATTCATCCCATTTTCCTCCCACTGCTCTCCCCTGCCCCACCCTCCCTATCCCCCCTCCCATAGTCAATCCCACATGTTTTCCTTGTCCGTGGGTCATCCATGCTAATTTCTTGACTAAACTGCTCCCCTTCTTTGCCTCTTTCTCCGCCTCACCTCTGCACACTTGTGGGGGACCCCAACCCAAAGTAAAGTCCTCCTGTGCTGGTGCTGTGGGTGAAATAACACCGTCCTAAACAGCTTTGTGTAAGGGGAAGGAGATCTGACCAGTGGCTCAAGGCCAAAGGCCCAGGTCTTTGTTCCCAAAGATCTTTTATTGAAAGGGGTAAATTTGAAGGCATGTAGCTTGTAGCTTGTCAATCAATGCTAAATAATGCTAATTATGGGGAAATGGAAAAACAACTGAAGGGGCAGGGAGATCCTACTCAGGTAAGGATGTGTATTCAAATTTAAAAACCTTTTGCAGTTGATATCACAAAGGATTGGGTGAGGTGAGTGAACAGGCCTGGGCTTTATAGTAACTAATATATTTTCTCATGACCTAGTCCTCCTCCCCCAGGGCCAATGGTTTTAACTTGGAAACCGTGTGTGTACCCAGCATTCCTAGTCTTCCTGTCGGGACTTACAAGTTTAGCCTGGCCCATGTGGGACTCCAAGTTTCTATGTTTTTCCCAGGTGGGCCCCAACAGCAATGGAAGTCTGTTCCTTGTTTCCATGCCTCTGGTTCTGTTTTGCTTGTTTGTTTGTTTTGTTCATTAGTTTCCTGTATTGGGTGAGATCATATGGTGTTTGTCTTTCACTGCCTGGCTTATTTTACTAAGCATAATACTTTCCAGTTCCATCCTTAATTTGCATTTAAGAACTATTTAAGATTGAATAGAAGTCTTTGACCAAATTGTGGAGTTTGCATTTCTTTAAATCATGCAGCGCACTGTGCTTAGAGCTATATGTACATTATTTTACCAAGAAGAGAAAAACAGACTTGTGTCAATCCTATTATCAAAACCCTGTGATAGCTACCCTTCAGGAGCTCTTACTTAAATTTTACGGTGCCATCCAACCACCAAGGCAGCAAATGGAACTGGAGATCTAGTGTCTGCAAGAATCAGCCAGCATGCAAGATGTTCATGCTGGGCTGAGATGCAATGTTCATAGGCCCTAAGGACTGAAAAGAATACAATCCCATACCACATAAAATCTGCATGATAGTTGAAAAATTAAAATGGCCTGTTTCTTGGTTTTTCTGATTGCGAAGTTCTGGATGCAATCAGAAAGGGAGGTGGATGCTCCCTTTCTCCACCCTTTCCCCACCTCCACCAGCATCACAAGCCTGTGCACATGCCCCTCCTTCCCCAGCTAATGAAGCACATGTTTCTGGCTCAAACCTATGCAGTAATAAGGATTCCTCAATCACCATTCTACTTAAAGCTTTATTATCTTTTATCCAATTGATTCCTAGTTTGCACATAGTAGGCACTAAAATGTGTGGAATGTAATTGACTTCAAGGGACAGATTATTCCTCCAAAATGGATTTCATTTTGTTCATTCATGAAAACAGAGTTTTCTTCTGAGTTCATAATGACGTGCATGAACTCTGTGGTATGAGCTCCTGTCTCCCTGCTGCTAGGAAATGGTCATAATGTTTAATTGCACAAAGTGCCTTTTATTTTTTTCCTCAAGAAGTTAAGAGATCTGCTGGCTTAGCAGGTGCCTCAAATGTGCATAATTAGTTGCTAGGAATTGTTTAGCATAGGCTGATTAAGTCTCAGCCAAAGAAAATTAAATTTTTTTCTTCGACAAAGCCCTGAACACAGCTAGAGAATTTTAAAACCAGTCATTTCTGATTAGTCTGGGAAGCCCAGTCCCTGGGAGTGAGAGAGGCAGGAGATGGGGAGACAAAAACCAGCCCGATGACACATGGGAGCTATTTGATGCCCTGTAACCATTTGAGGTCATGACGTGAGGGGACCCTAGTCCATCCTGCAAGATGTGATTCAGCCCAACATGGGCTTTGGCTGTGATGCAGAATGAAGCAATGCTCCTTAGGTGTCTGCTGTTTGCTCCCCACGTGTGTAACACCAGCTTCACTTGGAGTACGTAATCAAAACAAATGCTCTATGTTTGGCACATGAGGAGATTGGCCAAAATGGAGGGAATGACAGAGACAGATCCCCCACCTTCATTGTTCCACTCTGTTTTAAGTATATGCTTGACTAAGCCCCTTCCTATGCCCCTCTTTACAGTGTCAATTCTTCAATTGATGGAGAGAACTTTCCCTCGCCTCATGGGATAACACTGGAAAAGGTTCCCATGCTCTTCCTCGTTATGACCAATATACAGCCCCTTTGACAGTGGGTGGCCATCGTGTGCGACAGTGATTACCTATCTGCTAATATGTCATTAGAAAAGACCGACAGCTCTGAAACCCTGAGATGCATATAAGGATTACTTGCAACATTGACTTCAGTGAGCACTAGCTCACCAGCTGCATGTCTGCTTTGCTCCCATCATGAATTTCCATAAGGATATCTTGTTAATATTGATCCACCATTAAAGTCAAGGCTGGGGGTTTCGTATCAAAATCAGAATCCTTTTGCTTGAAGGCATCATTCTAAAGATTGTCCAATAAATCCTTCTGTAGTGTAAATGAAAAAGAAAATATTTTAATATCCATTTCATAGAGTCACAGATTTTTAACTTACCATTAAGTCAATACTCAATAGCTATTGGATGATACCATGACTTTCAAAGGTCTAGGCTATAAATCCTGGGTAAAATATCTGAGGTAGGAGGGAGGATAGCTCATAACAAATGTTTGACTTTCTTCAGGTTGCTTATTTACAGTAAGTGCTTTAGTTTGAAATGTTGAATACAAGTCATTCATCTATCAGCAAACATTTACTGAATGCACACTATATATTGGGCACTGTTCTAGATATATTATCTACTGACTGATTTCTTTCCTTGTTATTCAGCCAATTTTTTAATTGTATATAATTGGACGGAACTTGAAGGTCTAGTTAGTGCTTTACTGATAAAAAAGTGTTAACATATATGTTATAATTCGTTGAACCTTTGAGGCTCTTACAAAGGAACATTGAACTGTATTAGCACTTTATTTTATTATGTTGTTTGCAAAAAAAATGAGATGACAAGTATAAATTGGTTCTGTAGTATAATTTAAGTGTATTTCATTTTAGGTAAACAAATATTTTGGAGGAGAGGAGGTGGGGTTTATACACACATATGATATATATGCACATGGCTATGATTGCTCATAGGCTTCTCCATAGGAATTAACTCACATCATACAAGGTCTCTACTATGGTGTGTCCATTCCCTTACCTATGTGATACAGACATATGAACCTGTTAGCCTAGTTAAATCTCATTGTTCATCCAAGAGGAAATGCATAAAGAAGAAAGAGCTTAGGAATGAAAATAAAAGAAATGCAGCCTAGACATACCCTAGATATTATATCCTATAAATTTACTTCTCTGGGACTCAAGTTCTAAATATAAAATGAGTGATCTAGATTATCCCTTATAATCATGAAATTCTAATGATACATCTACAAATACCCATTAATGCTGCATGAAAAACTCTGACAGAGGATTCCATAGCTCTCCGTGACTTTATGGTCAAGGATTGAAAATATACCCCAGGCATTCCTGTCCTTTAGTGTCCTTTTAAGGGACTATCGGCCACTGAATCATTCTATTTTCAAATAAAGTTTGAATCAAGAGTTGATGTTGAGTAAATTGTATGAAAAGTTGATGTGTTCATTCTGTGATAGGTTGCTTTTTATAAAAGGCCTGTCATGCCCCTTAGAGATTTAAAATGAAGAGATATCCTTAAGAAAAATTCCTTTGAAGACCAATGTTAAGTGGTGCCATGCTGCTGTGTTGCTATGCTCTCCTTTTACTCTCACAGTGAATGTTGCCAAGATTCTGCCTCACTCCCATTAGGAATTATTGCTTTCACCCCTAGAGACATTGGAAAACTATTTTTAGATAATATAGAACTTATTTCAGTGTGGTTTTTTTTGACCAGTACAACTTTTGGCTTCTAGGTAATTGTTTACTTTGGCCTATCTCAGTAAGGACAGACACTGAATGATGAGAATGAGGCCAGGCGCTGTGGAGTGGAAGCAGCCCAGGTCGCCATCCATAATTCAGTTTCAACCTTTTTAGGATGTGCATGATGAGACTCTCTCAGCTCCATTTTCAAATATAGCATACTGGTAAATGAGAAAACAGTTTCACCAGGGTTGACTACTTCTGTAATGCAGAATGGGTAAATTTTTTTAATGACTTCTTAAAATAGAGTATCAATTGCAAAAAAAAAAAAAAGAAAAGAAAAGAAAAGAAAAATCAGCATATCCTGGGCAAATCTCTTAATTGCCCTTTAAGATATTAAACACTGGACTCAAACCAAGATTTTAATTGGCTGGACTCTTGACAAGTTGAAAACTGAAGAAAACCTTTAGGCTTCCAGGATGCTGTTTCTAAAACTGGTTGTTATGATCTATATTCATGGGCCCAGTGCTCTGTACTCATAAATACACTGTTTCAAAGTTCTGCGATAATGAAAGAAAACATTTTAACGGGCCTTATAAAGAATCCATATTTTAACATATAGTAGATGTGTTTTAGTAGGTACAATATATGTGTAAAGCATATTGCCTGATTCTTAAATCAATACTGAGGAAAGCCTCAAATAGATGAGAATGGGGCAAATAGGGGCTTTAATTTTGTGCTTTGTGATTAGACTCAAAATTGCATTTACAAGGTAAACTGTCAAAGGTGTAGGTTGCTGCTTCATAAGTAAAAGTGATGCTGTTGATTGTATTGATATCTGAAAGTTGGTAGTTTATGGCTGAAAAAATATAAAGAATTGTGTGACAAATGGAATATAAACATAAAACAGTGTGACTTCCATTTTTTAAAGTTAATTGCAGTTTACAGCAGTGTTAATCTTTCTTTTGTCATTGCGTATAAAAACCTTGTTAGTTTTATGAAGAAATCATGAATCATTTCAACCAGAAGCACATCCTAGAGAGAAATTGAGTTCTTCCATTTTAAACACAAACCACTTAGTTGTGAGAATTAATGTTTTCACATGACAAAGCCTTGTTGCTGAATTAAATCTTTGTTACATTCTGTAGTTTGCCAAGCACAATATGGTTCTTTTCAATCCTTTTAGGATTTCCTATTATAACAACAACAATTTAACCTTATAGAATATGCCCAGAAGTGGTAACATGTGGGTCATCTAGCCTGACTAGACATGCTAACCATTTATTTTACATTATGTTTACTGAGACCATATACATCCTAATCTTTACTCAGACATCTCTTTTACTTTAAACAAATGTCCACATGCGGACTAGAAAGAATTCTTCCTTTCTACTTTAACCCAAATATTTGCCACACTAGATCATTACTCCTATGTTCCAAGCCAGATTAAATTCTTTTCTAGATTTAACTCAATTACTTAACTCAAATTTGATGAATCCATCACTTCCAAGATCTTGTCACCTATTGAGCTTCTTGCCTAACTCACAGATACACTGAGCTTCTGCCTTTTCCATTGTTTTTTATGGTTCTTTAGATTATTTTCATCTCTTTCTAAAAGGCAAATCAGCTCATTGCTGTATACCTCTTCTGTTGCCAAACCATTATTCCTTTCCTTGTTCTTAACCTCCCTTTTCTGGTCTTGCTCTAAATGTCCCTGCCAGTTCACACTTTCCAGTTCACACTAATTCTGTGTGTCTTTACTCCCCTGCAATACTAATGACCTGTCATCTGCTTATCTGAAATATAACATTTCCTTTGCTCTTCTACCTGATTATTTTTAACACCTATTGAGCCATTTTATTCCTTCTTTATCTTCCTGTTACTGATATTCACTGATACTTATTTATCAATAAATGTAGCCCACAGGCAAGTAATTTGCATATTACATTTGCATACTTCTTACCAATGTATGCCTTTGTGTGCTCTATGGCTTGATCCTAACAGTCCTAAGAGGTGGATGAGCAAGTACTGCATATCCATCTTTTATAGGAGAGAAACTGATGTTCAGAGCATTTTCAATAACTTGTCCCACAACTAAGCTGAGGACAGGACCAAGGTCTACCAACTCTTTCTACTGTACACACCATATCACCTCTTTCTCTCTGGCAGAAGGACTGCAACCCACTAAAAATCTTCACTGCATTAGAAACTGGATGGAAATTAACCAAACCCTTCATTGTACCTTTGCAGATGAGAGTCCCTACACTAAATCCGCCAGCCAGACAAAGCCGCCTGATGGAGCATTGGCTGTGAGGAGACAGAGCATCCCAGGTTAGACCAGATTGTTGGATTTTTCAGCTGTTTTACCTTTGAACCCTATTATTTGGTGATCCTAAATAATCCTACCTTGGTAAAAAAAATTATGCTATTCCATAGGGCACAGACTGTACTTGTTCAAACAATATTCATGAAAGCTAGACTTTGAAAAAGCTTGCAAACTTGTGAGAATTCATCTTGTGTGCAGATTCTTTAGGAAGTGACTTGAATTTAGATCAGCTCTTACTCATTTACTTGCTCTCATCTCTTTTCAGGGGGTGACTTTTACAGAAGCATCTATTTCTTTACTGGGACATAATCAGCAGAACAAAAGAGTACGGAATTGCTATAGCAGGTCATTCATGTGCTGAATAAAAATTTTCTTTCTTCTTATCTCTTTTAACCTTGGATTTACTTTCATTGGACAACTCTTATAAAATTCTGAAATGCTGCTTCCTTAGGAAACTGTGATTAGGATTCTTGTAATACTTAAAGTGACACCTGCTTTTTTTTTTTTTTTTTTCCAACAAAATATTCTCGAGGGATATCTTTAAATGGCATTACCCCAAAACTTCAATATGTGAAAGCTTTGCATTTGAGAATGACATAATTTCTAAAATTAAAGGAGGAATGATGTTCAAAACATTATCTGAACCAGGTAATTCATGGAAAGGTAGTTGCCTCTAATGTAGGCACTTGTATTTAAAAGAAGGGTTAAAAGCAATAATGCGTGTAGACATTTATCAACATTTATATGTTTTATACAAGTAAATTGAGTATAGCAAAACCTTACAGGATTTTAGAGTATAGCAATTCAGGAGAGACAAAGCAATGTTCTCAACATTAAATTAAATGGTTTGGCAAATCTGTTAGTGAAAAGGCAAATTTTCCACTTGAATAAAGAATTAGATGAGTTCAGTTCTGAGCAGCCCTGTTTATGATTATTATTTATTTCTATAAGAACTATATGTGGTTATTTTTATCCTCATTCTGAAGGTGTACATTCATTATGTGAGTACACAGCGTAGAAAGAGGCACATTGTGGGTGTTAATACATCCTTGCTTTCATGCTCTGAAGATCTTAAAGTAATTTGAATTTAATAATTAGATGGCATCACCCATTCCTAAGATTTCTTCAATTCCATCATACAAAATATCAGTCTTAGTGCTGGTCACATTTAGGAAAAGTATTGCAGTCACGTATGGGCTGTGTTCTGTGCTTTCTCCTCTGCATTAATGAAGGACCTATAGTTTGAAGTTCAAGAATGCTAATTATCCATCAATTTCTTCTTGTCTTCTCTACATTAGCTGTTATTTCAGTACTCTTTGGTAGGAAAGACTGAAGAGAATTCCCCAAAAACGTACTGGTTATCATCATGTTTTCTTTTCATGTGTTCTCCAGTGTTGTATATTAAATTATAACACATGTTTGAGGATCCAACTTTTCTTTTAAAGTCAGTGAATAGTTTTTAAAATTACATGTTAGGTACACAGAAGTTGTTCATCATAATCCTTAGTTCATGACACTCAAGTGATTCTTCATTATAGAATTTTCCCTTTTGTTCCTTCTTATGATAATTAAAATTGTCATAAATTTCATCAAACTGAAATCCTGAGTCTTTCTGTAGGCTATGGACAGAGAGCTGTTTGGTCATGTCTCATAAGGTAGTGACCAGAAGGGTCAAAGGTCTTCAAAATCTTCATTATTTAGAACAGTCCAAGAAAAAAGATCTCACCAGCCAGAAGGCTGAGAAAATAAAGTGGTTAATAGCTGATTACTAGGAGAAAGTCAAAGAACTTCTTGGATGCTTCCTGACTTCTGACACTTGGAGTTTTAAACTCTTACTATTTGTTGTCTTAGAACTACCTATTCTGGTTCTGACAAAAGGAAGGGAGTCTTCCCTGTCATTGGCCAAGAAGTCACTTCAAACAAAGAGCCATCTTAACCAGTTACCTACCATGTCTACCTTTACCCCTACAAAGTCTACAAGAGAAAAATGGAAAGAAGGAAAGGCCAAGGAAAAGCACAATCTTTATTTTTTGTTGGCACTTCATCTGAGAAATCCCAGAGTGCTCTCCTGATGAGCTAAGTTAGACCCCATGGAGCTATAAGATTCAAATTCAAGTTTACAGCCTTTGATCCTTTCTCCTGTGTTCACCTCCCAATCTTACTTTACTTAAAGGTATCATTACTACCCTGATAGCAAGATGTGTCCAGAGAAAAGTACACCAAGAAAGCAGGAGGCATAAAGGAGAACTTGGCTCATGTACCAGCCCCTCAGTCTTCCTAGTGCAAAGGCACCACTCTGCAGAGACAGCCCCAGGACCATTGTACTGGCCCAGTGACTAGGGAGCAAACTGATGGAAGCTGAAACCATAAGGAGCTATGTTTCTTTCTCCACTCCCAGGGGCCCAAGATGTTGATTAAAGTTGACCATCGAGCACTTTTTCTGATAGAATGGGGTAGGGTAATGGAAGGATTTTAAGTTTCTCTATCCAAGTTTTATGAAAGCTTAGGCTGTTCTTTGAAACTTATTCTACAAAGGTAGACCTGGTACTTCTGGAGTAAATATTTATGCACATATAAATATGTAAGATTTCTTAACATGGGCTCCACATTTTTCATAGCATAATAAAGGATACCTTTTTATAATTCTGTCCTTAAAAGGTAACCTTGAATATTAATAGAAATACCATTTGCTTTTCATTCATCTCAAAATTTACTACCCCGTCTAGACTCAAAATTACTACAATTACTTTATAATCACAAGTCAAATTTATATTCATATTAAATGAGAATTCTAAGTGTAAATGCCTTCATTGCCCTTTTTTGCTCTACTCAACGAGAGAGAGAGAGGGGGTGGGGAGGATTAAACATCTCTTAGGAACAAAATACATTTGCTTTGGATAAAAGCTAAATGCAGTATTCATGTTATTTGGAAATTCATCATTTTAATCATGTCTCTTATGTTGTAAAATGTGGAAGAAAAAAGATTTTTAATCTTTCTTAAGTTTTTGTGAAATTTTAATAATAATGATAGAAAAACATGATTAAGTGTCTCTATGATACTGTAGTTTAAATTTAGATTAAAAACTTAACATTTTTGTAAAAAAATATTAAGATGAATATTTTCAATATAATTTATACCCATTTTTTGAATTTTAAGTACAAAGGTATTTTATTTTTTAATGGCTTATTTTTTTTTAAGATTTTATTTATTATTTTTAGAGAGAGGGGAAGGGAAAAAGGCAGAGAGGGAGAGAAACATCAATGTATGGTTGCCTTTCACCTGCCTCCAACTACAGGCCCTACTGGAGACCTGGCTTGCAACCTGGTCATGTTTCCTGGCTGGGAAATTGAACCAGCAACCTTTGGGTTTATAGGCCAGCACCCTACCCACTTTGCTCTCAGCCAGGGCTTGCAAAGGTATTTTTAAATAACACACATCTTTGTTTATTAAAAAGAATCTGTTGATTTGATTCTTTTTTACTTGACAGATTATTGGTGTGCTGAAGTTTGACCATTTGAATAGTTTGTCCAAATTACTAGAGGAAATTTGTACAGACTCTTGGTTTGACAGAGTTTGCAATAATTAGTGGCTTTACCCACTATGAGATGAGGCAGTTAATCATGTCTGTTTAGTGTTAGTGAAGGGAAGACAGGATGCTACATTAGATCTCAAAGGCCAAAGTTTGTGTATTATTTATTTGACTTGCTTTCTCTGTCCAGGTAGGGTAGCTTTCATTCTTAGTCTAGTTTTGACCAAGAATTCTGGGCAATTCACAAATGCAGGATGATATCAAGCACTCATATCTATTGCATTTGTAAACTTTGATTTCCCAGGGGGAAAAAACAAACAAACAAACATCTTAACTCAGTAGCCAATATGAAACCACAAAGTATGTGTGGGATTTTTTTCTTTCCAGAATATATAGGGAAAGCCACAAATCAATTTGGTCATGTAGAATAAAGTTGACACGAATAAAGCCTTTCTTGTTTTTCACATTTGGGTTTTTTCAGGGGGGTAAAAATATGAAGCTAGGTATATGAAATGTTTATTAGCCCAAGATGTATACCCTCCAGCTGTTTAGAATACATCCAGGACTGCCAACACCTGCTGAAAAATCAAAGTCTGAAAAATAACACAGCACTCTTGGCACCATGGAGAAGCTGACCACCTTGAATTAAGGGGAAAGGGCAGGAATTTTGAAGGCTCTGGCTTCTCTTTTAAGCATTTACCTATGTTAGCATACAATTTGATGGGTCATTGGTCTAAATTTTTATTATTACAGCAAGTATATAGTGTGACATTTGCATTAGTACTTTATAGCTGCGGCACTATTCAGGTGTATGAAGGGCAGCTACTCTGGTTTTCAGACCTGGTTCTGTTTTCTCTGTTTAGTTCCACCATTGAGACCTTCCAAAAAAAAAAAAAGAGGAGTTTCATGGATAGGAAACCAATGTCAGTTGAATCACACAAGTATGACATATCATAGAAAGAATAATGCTGAACAACGCGCATTTATTTATTTATTTATTTATTTATCACGTTGTACACTTTAAATATCTTACCTTTTTTCAGTTACATTTCAATAAAGCTAGAAAAAAAATTAAGTAAAGGGTCATTGTATTTGCAATGTGCTCTCAAATGATTTAGAAAAAATAAGTGTCTCTGTATGTGTGGATGAAGGAAAGTTTTGCAGTGTTCCTGCAACTCATAATTTTCCAATTATTTTGAAATAATTTTTTGTTTATTTTGATGCTGCAAAGGCTTCCCAAAGTTGTCAAGTCAAATTCTACTGTTAGGGAGGGAATGACCCACATGAAAAAATACCAAGGGACAAGGACCCTTGCTACTCAGTCAGGCTGTCCCTACATCTTCAAAAACACCCAGTGAGCCAAGGTGAATACATCGGGGACCTAAGGTCCAGGGTGTGCTCTACCAGAGCCATTCCAATCAGCATTAAAATCTTAAAACAATATGCTGTCTTCAAGAGACCTACCTCAGAATGAAAGATTGACACAGATTGAGAGTGAAGGGATGGAAAAATATATATCAAGCGAATGGACATGAAAAAAAGGCTGGAGTAGCAATACTTATTTCAGACAAAATAGATTTTACAATGAAGACCATAAAAAGAGATAAAGAAGGATATTTCATAATACTTAAGGGAAAAATTCATCAAGAAGAAATAACTCTGGTAAACATATATGCACCCAATATAGGAGCTCTGAAATATATAAGGAAAATCTTGGAGGACTTCAAGAAGGATATAGACAGCAACATACTAAGAGTAGGGGATTTTAATACCCTACTATCAACAATGAACAGATCTTCCAAACAAAAAATCACCAAAGATGTTGTGGCATTGAACAACATTCTAGAGGAAATGGACCTAACTGATGTATATAGAGTCTTTTACCCCAAAGAAACAAAATACATATTCTTTTCAAATACACATGGATCATTCTCTAAGATAGACCACGTGCTAGGTCACAAGACAAGCCTCCACAAATATAGGAAAATTGAAATCATACAAAGCATCTTCTTAGACCACAATGGCTTGAAACTACAAACTAATCTCAAGGGAAAAAACCAAAAATACTCTAACTCATGGAGACTGAATAACGTGCTTTTAAGTAATGAATGGGTTAACAATGAGATCAAAGATGAAATCAAAAAGTTCCTAGAAACAAATAACAATGAACACAACAGCCCAAAACCAATGGGACACAGCAAAGGCAGTCCTCAGAGGGAAATTTATAGCAATACAGACATACCTAAAAAGGTCACAAGAAGTTTATAAAAACAACCTAACCATAAAGCTACAAGAACTAGAGGAGCAACAACAAACAAAGCCCAGAGCAAGTAGAAGGAAGGAAATCATCAAGATCAGAGCAGAACTAAATAACGCAGAGATTCAAACTACAATTCGAATAATCAACAAGTCCAGGAGCTGATTCTTTGAAAAAATAAACAAAATTGACAAGCCTTTATCCAGACTCATCAAGAAAGAGAGAGGGCCCAAGTAAACAGAATCAGAGCTGACAGAGGAGAAATCACAACTGATACCTCAGAAATACAAAAGATTGTAAGAAATTATTACAAACAACTATATGACAAGAAATATGACAACCTGGGTGAAATGGACACATTTCTGGAAATGTATAATGTACCAAAACTGAATCAAGAAGAAGCAGAAAGCCTGAATAAGCCAATAACAACTAGTGAAATTGAAGTAGTCCAAAATCTCCCAAAGCACAAGAGTCCCAGACCAGATGGATACACAGGTGAATTTTACCAAACATTTAAAGAAGAACTAACTCCTATCCTTCTCAACCTATACCAAAAAATACAGGAAGAGGGAAGACTCCCAAACTCTTTCTATGAGGCCAATATTATTCTAATCCCAAAACCAGGTCAAGACACAACTAAGAAAGAAAACTACAGGCCAATATCTCTGATGAACACAGATGCTAAGATTCTCAACAAAATATTGCCCAACCAGATTCAGCAGTACATTACAAAGATCATACACCATGATCAAGTGGGTTTCATCCCAGGGATGCAAGGATGGTACAACATTCGTAAATCAATCAATGTAATACATCACATCAACAAATTGAAAGATAAAAACCATATGATCATATCAATAGATGCTGAAAAAGCATTTGATAAATTACAGGAACTATTTATGATAAAAACCCTCAGCAAAATGGGAATAGAGGGAGCATACCTCAACATCATAAAGGCCACATATGAGAAGCCTGAAGCCAACATCATACTCAACAAGAAAAAACTAAAAGCTTTCCCTTTAAGATGAGGAATGAGACAAGGCTGTCCACTTTCTCCACTTCTATTCATCATCATCTTAGAAGTTCTAGCCATAGCCATCAGAAAAGAAAAAGGAATCAAAGGTATCCAAATTGGAAAGGAGGAAGTCAAACTGTCATTATTTGCAGATGATATGATAGTGTACATACAAAACCCAATAGGCTTCACCAAAAACTTACTTGACCTAATAAGCAAATTTAGCAGAATAGCTGGATATAAAGTCAATATCCAGAAATCAAAAGCATTTTTGTATACCAATAATGAAACATCAGAAATAGAAGCAAGAAAACAAATCCTATTTACCATAGCAACAAGAAAAACAAAGTACCTAGGAATAAACTTAACTAGGGAGGTAAAAGACCTGTCCTCAGAAAACTACAGAACAATGAAGAAAGAAATCAAGGAAGATACAAATAAATGGAAGCATATATACCATGTTCATGGATGGGAAGAATTAACATCATTAAAATGTCCATATTACCCAAAGCAATCTATAGATTCAATGCAATCCCAATTAAAATACCAATGACAGACTTAACAGAAATAGAAATAATACTTCAAAAATCTATATGGAGCCAAAAATGCCCACAAATAGCCACAACAATCTTGACAAAGAAGAACAAGGTGGGAGGAATCACAACACCGGACTTCAAACAATACTACAAGGCTACTGTCATCAAAACTATCTGGTACTAGCATAAGAATAGACATATAGATCAATGGAACAGAATAGAGAGCCCAGAAATTAACCCAGGACTCTCTGGTCAACTAACATTCAACAAAGGGGGAAGGAACATAAAATGGAGTAAAAACAGTCTCTTCAACAAGTGGTGTTGGGAGAACTGGACAGCAACATGCTAAAAGATAAAAGTAGACCACCAACTTACACTGTACACCAGTATAAACTCAAGATGGATAAAGGATTTAAACATAAACAGTGCCACCATAAAGGTCCTAGAGAAAAATATAGGCAGTAAACTTTTTGATATCGTATACCAAAATATGTTTACTGATACTTCACTAAGAGCAAAGGAAATAAAAGAAAAAATCAACAAATGGGACTACATCAAATTGAAAAGTTTCTGTTCATCTAAAGAAAAACACCAGCAAAATTAAAAGGGAACCAACTGTATGGGAAAACATAATTGCCAATGATACCTCAGACAAGGGTTTGATCTTCAAAATATATAAAGAACTAATGCGACTCAACACCAGGGAGACAGACAGCTAATTAAAAAATGGGCAAAAGACCTGAACAGACAACTCACTGAGGAAAATATACAAAGGACCCAGAGGCATGTGAAAGAATGCTCAACATCTGTAGCCATCAGAGAGATGCAAATTAAAACCACAATAGGATACCACCTCACACCTGTCAGAATGGCAATCATCAACAAATCAACAAACAACAAGTGTTGGCGAGGATGCGGGGCAAAGGGAACCCTCCTACACTGTTGGTGGGAATGTAGGTTGCTGCAGCCACTGTGGAAAACAGTATGGAGTTTCCTCAAAAAACTAAAAATGGAACTGCCTTTTGATCCAGCAATTCCACTACTTGGACTATACCCAAAGAATCCTGAAACACCAATTCATAAGAACCTATGTACCCCTATGTTCATAGCAACACTATTTACAATAGCCAAGTGCTGGAAACAGCCTAAGTGCCCATTAGTGGATGATTGGATCAAAAAACTTTGGTACATTTACACCATGGAATACTACACAGCAGAAAGAAAGAAGGAACTTGTACCCTTTGCAACAACATGGATGAAACTAGAAAGTATTATGCTTAGTGAAATAAGCCAGACAGTGAAGGACAAATACTATGTGATCTCACCCATTACAGGACAATAATGAACAAAACTAACAACAAGCAAAACAGAACCAGATACATGAATATGTAAATAGGCCTTCAGTGGTCAGGAGGAAAGGGGTTGGGGGGAGGGGGGAGGAAGAGGCAAAGAAGGGGAGAAGTTTAGACAAGAACCTAGTATGAAGGAATCATGGACATGGACAACAGGTGGGATTGAGATTGACTTTGGCAGGGAATGGGTGGGTGGGGAAGAGGACAGAGGGGAGCAAAAAGGGGATGGATATAACACAACAATAAAATTTTTTTTTTAAATCTCAAAACACTGATGTTTACATGTGTTAAAATTACTGAATATTTATGAAGTTGGCAATACTCCATTATTTCTTTAGAAAGAGTTTCTAAGTTGAAACTCTTAAAGATACTGAAAATATGTATGAGATTCTGCCTACAACTCATTTTGTTTATTTGTGTTTCCCATAGTACTTACCATTATCTAAAATAAACTGATTTTTTTCCTCATTACCTCACTAAAATGTAAGCTCCCCAAAGACAGGTACTTTATATGTCTTATTTACTTTTGTATCTCCAGTGCATAGAACAGTGCTTAGCAAATGGTAAGCTAACCACAACTTTAACCACATTTAAATATTTAACCACAACTAGTAGAATGAATGAGCATCAGATGATAGCAAGTAGGTTTTCTCTGTGCAGACTTGGTTACCTTATGACTAGAATACTTTCCTACAAAATCTTGCAACACAGCCTCTGTCACCATGTTTTCTGAGTCATTGCCATGCACGTTAGCCTTGAGGACATACCAAATATGACATTTCTAAGCAAATCGCCTGCTGCCCGCCACAAATGAGTGAAACACAAGTCGGCTAGAAGAGAATTTTAATGGCCAGCGGTCTCCCCCAAGCCTCACCTGTTTCTCTCTGAGCAGAAAAATGTCTGTGCAGTCTTATAATACCTGAGGAGAAAATTTGAGCACAATTTAACAATAAAATTGACAAGATGAAAATGATTTATTCAAGTGTTCAGCTGCGGAAAAAGACTAAAAAGAAAAATTGCGAAAATAGCCCCAGTCTATAAATAGAGTGATGCAAAGCAGAACTTATTACATATTATGGCAGGTACACATTAAGGATTTCCCCTCGAGAACTGATCCACTTTCTATACAGCTGGTTGTACATACTGATTTCTCCAATAGCACTAGGCAGTGCAAGCAGCTTGATTTGTGTGTTCAGTGCTGCAGCTCTCATCAGTGATTCCAAGAAATGACAGTCTATTATGCTTGAACTTCTCTCACACCTTAGTAAACATGAATGAAATGTAATAAACTGGTACATGTGCAGAAAGTGATTTTTAAACAATACTTCTTCCACTGTGCAACTTAGGGAGGAATTATTTGTAGTGAATTAGTACTATCTGAGCCTTGATATTTCCAAGTCCTCCTGTGTTATAGTAGCAGGGGCATTTGGTCACTGTCAGGGTCTGGGTACATACAATAATTAGAATGAGTGACACTGACGATGGCCAGCACAGCCTCCCAGTGACTGGAGAACATTTTACAAGGAGACTCAAAGTATATGGGCACAAGAGCTACCAGGGAAAAGTCTTTTTCCTCTATTACTTTACACTGAGAAAAAATTAATTTTCCCACTCTGTGGGTTAAGGAGACCTCCAATCAAGGGACTTTTTAAATGAGGTAACCTTAGAAAATTAGGCTGGGTGCAAGCTGTACTGATCGGCATTAGGGAAAATGAAGAACCATCTTACACGGTTTTCTGTAGAACAGAGCAGTTGGGCCCATTAATACTTCTTACTTATCCAGTGGGCCTTCCTAACTTAGAACGACAGCTTCACAAATTTCAGTTACCCACATGTCATCTTCATTATGTTTGTCGTATATCTGTCTTCTACCTGTACTATAATTAATGATTCTAGGTACATTTAACTTGGTTTACTCTTTTACTTAGCTTTAGCCTAACACTTATGTCTATTATTTGATATGCTAATTATATTTTTCTAATATAAATTTAAAATGTTTTTAACTCTGAAAAAATTTTAAAGGTTTATATGTCCCCCTCAACTACATCCATCACTGTTTATATGCATCCTACTTTGGCAAACATGGCTTCTTCTTAGAAGAAATAACTTTGAGAACCTCTATACTATATACTTTGTCAGTCTATGGATAAGTAGTTGTTGCTTTATAGTGCAGAAATGGGTCATTTGAATGGGAGTGAAAAGTATTCAGAGTTTTTGCTATAAAGTGAAAAGAAACATTAAAAGAGAAAGCAGACATTGAGCAATATTAACCCAAAGCCTAGGAAATAACAAGAATGATAATCACAAGAGTAAGCTAATCTACAAAGAGAGAGTAAGGGAAGCTAGAGATAACTACAAAAAATAATAGTTTCCATTCATTTTATGCTATGTTCCATGTTTTGAACTAAACATTTTCATAAATATCATTTCCTTTCTTCTTCACAGAATTTCCAGGAAGTAAGGAGTATAGCTTGTTAATATTCTTATTGTCCTTTCTCTAAAAAACACCTAAACCTCCCACATACTCCCATGCAGGCACATACCTTTCCCTCTGTTTTTCTCCTTGAATATAGGAAACTCCATCTCTGACTGCTTTTGCTTCAATATTTTCAGAGACAGGAAACACAAGCTAACCCCTATTTTTTATATGCCTGCATATTAAGAGTATTCCACATGCTAACGGGCTGAAGTTTCCTTCCCTACACCTCCACCCATTGGCTCTCCTGATTGTTTTGAACTTTCCCCATGTAAGCTTTTCAGTTACTTTAATGCACCTGTTACCTCTTCCCTTTGTTATCATTGTTTAACTAGGTAAACCATGTTCTTTCCTCTACCTTGCCCTCCCTGTGTGGCATATTTTCCTCAATCTGATAGTCTTTCTGCAGTTTTTCAGTGCTCTTTAGCATGTGGTAGCCAAAACTGAACTCTTCCACCAGCTGTGGAAGATAAAAGACAAAAGGTCAAAAGACAGCAGAGTACAAAACAAACAAACAAACAAAAAAAGCATTACCTTCCCTGATCTAGATGCTCTTCTTGATTAATACAGATTAAGATTATATTTTACATAATGATGTTTCTTTATACTGAACTTTTAGTCAACTAAAACTTATAGGTTTTGTTCTTATGAATTGCTCATAAGAGTTAGGCTTTCTCCCTTGAGCAGTAGCACTTTGTAAAATGCTGGCCAACTCCACACCCTTTTTTCGGTTGTCTGCACATTTATTTCTATTATATTAAGCTATTAAGATTTGAGAGGAGGGGAAGAAGGGTACTAATAATTGTTGGTCATCTGTCACATATCAGTCTTAACTATTCAAAATAAATAGTTAATTATCCCATAATCAATTTTATGGAGAAAGAAGTTAAGGCTTTCAGAGGCCTAGGTAACTAGCCCAAGTTCATCCAACAATGGAGAATGGTATTTAAGTTTAGAATTGCTTTAATCTTTCAGCTACGTACCCAGCTCTTGAATGATTCACCTTATCTTTCAACATGGTGGAAATAGTCTCAATTCCTGATCACCACATTTCTTAGCAACAGATTGGCCACAAACTTGATAAGCATCTAAGAATGTTAAGAATTTTGAGCATTGCGGTACCAAGGACAGAGCTATGCAGCATCCCCACCAGGAACTGTGATCTTCCTCCATTAACACTGATTTGCATCTTTAATGAACCTCATACACTTTCTGTTCTGCCCACAGGTTATCGTGATGAATGAAATCCAGATTACATTGTCTTTATACATCATGTTGGTTTGCATACTTTATTCTTCAGTGATATAGTAATTCTCTTTCAAATTTTGCGAGAACATGCCATCAATCCCAGAGACCTAAGATTTCCAGAACCCCTTATTGTAGAAATTGAGTTGCTCACTCATTTCTAGCCTTTTGGCATATTTTTCATCTTTACCTTTGGTTCACGATCATATCTGCACATTCTTTTAATTCTCTAAGAAGCAATTTATCTGACTCTGGAAATTCAAATATATTTTAAACCACTAAGGTACTCTTTTAATATCACTTTACCTACCTTGAGCATAATTTTCCTCTTTAATGTTAAATTCTATCCTTTCTAGTTTAAGATTTTTCTCCTTAGGGGCCACTGGAAATGCATCATGGGACTCAAATAGCTCAGCATTTCACCATGCTAAAAGTAACTTTATACCAGCTTCTAACAGCAGATTTCTTCACTATGTTCTTCTTGTCCTGGCCTAGAGAACTTGAAAAAATTCTTCCAGTTGTCTTTAACACCTCTGTTAGCTATAGTTCTCACATGATAAAGTTGACCATATTCTAATAAAATACATAGTTCAGAAGCTATTCTTTCTAGGATGACAGAGGAAGGTGGTAATAATTATGATGACAATAGTTCCTCTTTTGTTCTTCAGACACCGGAAATAAAGAGGAAAAAATATTAAGAGTTTGCAAAAAATAAAAGCGATATTAAAAATGATGATTATGCTCAAGTGCTACCAAGAAAACAGAAAAACAAAAACAATAATATATTGTTGGTAGGACTATCTATTTTTGGAAGGCACTTTGGTCAGAGCATTCAAAATGTTTAAAAATATATGCACTTTTCCCAACGTTTCTGCGACTCTGTCCTCCAGTAATCCTCACATCTGCACAAAGATGTAACCATATTTGCCTACTTATAAGATGATGTAGTTTTTGAGAATTATCAACAATATGACAAAGAAATGCTTTGGGGGTTGGTGTGGAGGGGGACAGAGGGGAGCAAAAGGGGGATGGATGTAATACAACAACAATAAAATTTAAAAAAGAAATGCTTTGGACAAAATGTAAGCTGCCCCCAGTAACCACTTTATCATCACTCTCTGTTTCTGAGGCAAACATCACTGACTTTGGAGGAGGGTGGATATGCAACTAGAAAGGGACCTCTCCCAACTCAGGTTCCTCATTGTTAGAAAATGGAAACAGTCATGGGTGGACAGGTAAGGTATGGTTGACCATGAAAATGGGCAGAACTGGGAATAAAATATGCCAGCAAGTTAGTATATAGAGATGTTCATCGAAGCATTGCTTGTTAGTAAAAATATTTGAAACAACCTAACATTTCCAGGATAATATTTGAGACATTGTTCAAACAAAGTAAGATGTGGCCTTTCTAAGAAATATTATAAAACTGGAAAAAAGTATGAGGTAGACCCATCATGTCATTAAAAGATTTCCAAGACTATTGTTAGATTGAAAGTACCATTGCATTGTTTAGTCCAATTTATTTTATTTATTATTTTTAGGCAGAGGGGGAGGGAGAGAGGCAGAGAGGGAGAGAGACATCAATGTATAGTTGCCTTTCACCTGCCTCCAGCCACAGACCTGGCTGGAGACCTGACTTGCAACCTGGTTATGTGCCCTGGCTGGGTGTTTAATCAAAGTTAGATGAAATGTTAATTGTCTTAACAGAGAATGAAAGGTTGGACACAAACATCAATGATGAATTTCTCTGAGATGAGATGAGTAGAAGGAGAGTGTGGCACTGCTCTCTATACTTATGTATCATTTAAATCTTATACTAAAATGTGTTCATGTAATACCTTGGTAGTTTCTTTAAAAGCACTATAACAACAAGAGGAATATTAGTGAGTTAGAGCAGGACCATATCTTCGTGGACCTTTCAGACCCATCCCCGAGGATGGAGGAGAGAAGGAGACATCTTTGATGGCTGATACCCATGAAGCCAAAACCTTTTAAATATTTATACATGTGCCAGGAGGGCTCTCTGCAAGAAAAATAGCAAAAATGCAAGGATTTTGCCATTTATATAAATAGGAGAAAACAGAAGTTTTCAAACAAAAATGATAACTGGTTTTCAGTATTTTAAGAGGTTAGAAGATGAGTCATTGTGTTGTTCTCCATGAACTCAGAGGCATTACTAGAACTCATATGTCAGAGTCACCAACCAGCATCATTCCACTGTCTGAGGGTGACCTACAGATGTGTTTGTTGGGCCAGCAAGTACCTTGAGGCAGCACCTGTTCCTCTTCACCATATTTCATGTCTAAATCCTACTGCTCAGGTTACAGTTTGTTGTATTTGTTTAATGCGTCTTGATTTAACACCTGCATTTGGATTTTTGATCCATGTTATGAGACTAAGTTATAGGGAATGAGATTTAGAATTTTTTAAGATCTAGAGAATAGGAGCAAACCTTACTAACTAGGAACACAGGCTTTGGAGTTGGCTTGTCTTATTTGAATTCCAACCCTGCCATCTACTGCTATGCGAACTTTGGCTTATTGCTTAATTTTATGCTTAATTTCATGCTACATGTAACAATTTCCCCATTGTATGAAATGAGAGAATAATGAGGACTAAATGAGTTAATGCATATAAAACATCTATAGCAGCCCCTCTCCCCATGCTTTTGCTTTTTGCAGTTTCAGTTATTCATGGTCATCCAAGGTCTAAAAATATTCCACATGGAATAGTCCAGAAGTAAACAATTTATAAGTTTTAAATTGGGCAGCATTCTTAGTGGTGTGATACAATCTCATGATGTCCTGCCCAGTCACATGGGACATGAATCAGCCCTTTGTCCAGTGTATCCACAGCGGATACACTACCCATGCATTAATCATTTAGCATTCACCTCAGTCAACAGATCAGCTGTCATGGTATCACAGTGTTTGTGTTCAAGGAACACTTACTTACTTAACAATGGCCCTGAAGTGCAAGAGTACTGATGCTGGTAATTCGGATATGCCAAAAGGAGCCATATCATGCTTATTTTAAGTGAAAAGATGAGTACAGTACAGTGAGATATTTTGAAAGATATTGGATAGATAGATAGATAGATAGATAGATAATAGAGAACACCACATTCACATAACTTTTATTACAGTATATCATTATAATTGTTCTACTTAATTGTTAGTTGTTGTTGATCTTTTACTGTGCCTAATTAATAAATTAAACTTTATCCTAGGTACATATATATGTATAGGGAAGAACAGTATATGTATGATTCAGTGCTACCTGATATTTCAGGCATTTGCTGGGGTGATCTTGGAACTCATCCCCATGGATAAGGATGGACCACTGTATTCCAGTTACCTGTTGCAGTATAACAACGTTACCAAAACTGAGCAACTTAAAGGCAACACACATTTATTATCTCACAGTTTACTTGGGTCAGTAACCTAAGTATGACTATCCGGTCCATGTTTTAGGATTTCACAAGCTACTGTTAAGGTGTCAGATGGGGCTGCAGTTTCATCTGACACTTGACTGAGGAAGGATCTGCTTTCTTGCTCAGTCAGGTGGCTGGCAGAATTTTTTGCCGGCTGTCAGCCAGAGGCAACCCTCACCCCCAACTCAGCTGCCTGCTTCCTCCAAGCCCACAAAGATGGTGGAGTCTGCAGCAAGATAGGTACTGCAATCTTTTGTGCATCATCACATTCACAAAATCACACACATCTCAACACCTTTGCAGTATTCTGCTAGTTAGATGCAACTTGTAGGTCACATCCATACTCAAGAAAAGGGGACAATACAAGGGCTTATGATCAAGAGTTAGGAAGAATGATGAACCACCTAGAGTCTGTCCCACACAGCATACTACTTGAAGCCTGGCACATATAAAGAGCTTAATAAATGTAGTTATGATTCATTGAAACAGTTTGGAGACATAGGCAGCTTTCTGAAAGGATGAGTGTCTCACACTGCGGGTAATCAGAAAAGGTACTGGATGATGACTATGGGCATATAATAAACACTGAATGGAAACAGGTCTTGAACCAGGTGACCTTTAAGGTCATCTGTGATTTAGTTCTGTCACCAGCTAGGTGTAAGAGCAGCCTTCTTCCCTAAAAGTCTCTTCCAGCATCTCTTTAAGTGCACAACTACTTTTCCTCATGCTCTCTTTTTCACTTTTACCTGACCACCTATGCAAAAATAGACATTGGTCTTTCCTACCTGATTTTCTTTGGGAATTCTTGGAGTGACATTGGTCCCTCTTGCAACAACCAAGCTTAGGACAGGGGTGGGAGTGGAAAGGAAGAAAAAAATAGTTTAAGTTTTCTAAGATTTTCCAGAGCCCAGGCCTTGTTTTCACCTTCTGTTTCTCAAAGCTCTAATCGGGTTTGTGTACCTAGCCTGTACTCATTAAGGTCTATATATAACATTACTGGGTGTCTCCCTGAAGAGGGAAAGATGATGGATTGGACTTCTAGAGAGATCTAGATCTTGCTGCTGATGAACGAGGGTTTTTATCTATCTCTTTCACTGCCCAGCAGTTATGTGCCACCACTGTTTTTGCAGTGGTTTGGTAAATATAAATTTTCTGTTTAGTAGCCCAGCCTTTGAAGAGGGTAAGTAAGGTAGTTTCATTGTGGTTGCAGAGAATCTAGATGTGCTTTTATTGCCTGAGAAGTTACCAATGTAAGGTTAACCTTGCCTGTTAACTCATCCATGCATATTCTAGACATGGCCTAACATGTTGACTTCATCAGTGTATATACCTAGCCTTAAGTGTGCATTCAGCCTCTGAAAAAGAGCTACACGTACCACACATGCCAATACCCAAATAAATCCTGATCATGTCCACATAGCTCCTGGCCCTGCTGCACTGGTGAGGGTAGATGAGAATGACTGAGTTATTCTACAGCCATGCTGGTAAGTAAATATTAGCAATAAAATGACTATGAAGCATCCCTGTTAATTCTTTAATTGGAACAATTTCCCAGTAGAGAGTTGAGGTGTTAATTGCTTCTGCACTTCTTTAGTTGACAGATATGTTCTTTTCTCACCTGGGTAAGAGAAGCAATTATTGTAATGCTCTCTTGGGCTTGGTGAGATATTCTTTCATGGATTTTTAAAGGCATTGGTAGGGCATTGTGCTTTTAAAGAGAAAGTGTCCTCTGCTCTGTTCATGCTTGATATAACAACAGTGGATATTGTATTCAGACCACATGAAGATTTGTTCAAGGAAAATATGCAGTGGACGCAAAAGGCAGAAGTAATAATATTGTTCAGGAAATATATAGTATAGATTCCAGATATAACCAAATATATTCCTATTGGTCTATATATCACTAGATTGAACAAAGATTAAACAACAACAACAATAACAAAAAGTAAGCCTTTAAGTATTCAGTGGGGCATCTTTCTCACAAATTTCAGCACAAATTGTTATTTTCTTGTGTGGCCTTCCAAAGGATAGTTTGACAGGTTGATAACTCAGTACAAACCAGTAAATGTTCTTTTGCCTATTGTATGAAAGTGACTTTCATAATCCCCTTGAACCACAGTTTGTTTTAATGTTTTATACCTACATTCAAGAAGTCAAAGAAAATACTGGTAAATCTTCTTATTTGAATTTGGAAAAAGATTTTGATAAGTCACTTTTAGCAACTTCTCAAGCCAAGACAACCCATGTTAACCAGAGTAATATAGTAGAAAGAAGATTGAGTTCAGGGACAGAGGGGAGCAAAAAGGGGATGGATGTAATACAACAACAATAAAAATAATAATAATAAAAAAGATTGAATTCAGTTAGAGCACCTGGTCTAAGTTCTAGCAAAAATGATTTGGCTGCTGTGGTGTCTCTAAGCAAGTCCTCTAACTTTGAAAGTCTTCAGATTTTTCATGTTTAAGATCCTGGGTTTCTGAGGGAATCAAATGAGAAAATAAATGTATGTGACTCTTACGAGGCAACTCAGTCAGTGCTACACAGATGTAAAATGGCATTATCAAAGGAAGAGCTGGGTTTTATGGCACCTTGAGCTTGTACAATTTAAGGGGAGACAGCTCTTTAAGGCCACAAAAATACATTTTTCAAATTTTAAAAACCACGTGACTATGTGAACACATTGTTTGGACCCTTCCCAAGATTTTGGAGGCAGCCTATTGCAGTGAAATTCCTGGCAATTTAAGAATCAGTCGCCGCTCATGCTCATTTTTATTACAAACTTACCAAGTGCCAGAGCTGGGACTCGCAAGAGTTGCCATCTCACAGTGTTCTATCAAATTCAGAAGGAAACCGACCAGACACTGGGGAGGTGCAGGAGTACGATCCTTTATTCACGCGCGGTCCCAAAGGAGAAGCTCTCCAAATTCTGGGCCCTGAGCTGAGACAAGCAGCAACTTTTATAGCTGAAGCTTTACTCCCTAGCCTACATGGCACAAGCGGGTGTACAGAAGCAAATGCAAAGCTAGACCTAGTTTTTCGGAACATTTCTTATCACTCAAGCTGGCTGCTGCCCAAGAGCCAAGGCCGTTAAGGGGGGACTAGCCAAGGTCGTTAAGGGGGGCTTCCTTACATCCCCCTTACAACAGGGTTCACATTTGTTTTATCACAGTAACAACCTCTTTGCAAACAAAATCTTACATAGAAGAACAAAAGAGAGGACAGACAAGAATAGCTGAAGGTGGAACAAGGGACTCAGAGCCATGCCTGCTTAGCCTCCCCCTTCGTTGCATACCCTAAGAACTTCAGTTGAAGTGGAGTTTGGAGGGCCACAGCACTATATTTCCTTTATTCAAAAACCCAGCCCCCTACACATGTGTACCCACACATTTTAACAACCATGAAACCAGGATTCATCTTAGGGTTTGTGCTTGAATCTGCAGTGGCTGTCATGCCAGCATTGTTACCTGGGCATGCCCTTACTTGGTTGTAATTCCTGGTGATGTGATTGGATAAATGGAATGAACCTCTTGAAGTCACAGTGAACCATTTAAGGACCACTTGAGGAAGGAGCATGCATTATTATCTAAAACATTCTGTTGGCACTTTCACATAACATCAAAGAAGCAGAAATACCAAAACTTGCCCAACAGGGCTCAGCAGCTTGAAAGAAAGTCCAAGAGACAGTAACAGAGCACTGTCTCAGAAATCTGCATCACTACTGCTGGTGCTATCCAGCGGGAAATATGCACCTCAGTGACACTAGTGCTGACAGTGAATGGGAAGATCTGGGGCTTCCTTAATCCCTTTATTTAACTGTCACTTTCCTTTCCATGTGTGCACTTGGAGTGATTTTATAAGGAAAAATTTTTTTAGTTCAGTGAGAAGAAAGCATTATGTTGTAACTTAATAGGCAGCATTTCCTAGTGGTGAATAAAATCACAGTGTGCCTTTTAAATGATGGCAGCTAGAAGTCAATGAAATATGGTATATGGTACTTCTAACACCATTTAGTTCTATTCTCTCAGGTTGCAGTTCAAAGATTAATGCCCAGAGAGGGTTCAGTGACTTGCTCAAGGCCATATGGCTGGTTTTTCCAGGACATAATGAAACAGTTACAAATATTTTTCAAGCAGTTGTTTCTTAGCCCCAGACTAGATTCCTTCCCCTTTGTTCGGCTAATCATCACAGATCATATTTGCTACAACTTTAAATGCTTAACATCTGTATGTCTTACTAGAATGTAAGTTACTTGAAGGCAGGAACTAATTCTATTTTGTTTATTGCTAGATATCAAGGTATCTAACATTTAGCAAATAATCAATAGATATGCAATGGAAGGATGGATGGATGAATGGATGGATGGAAAGGACTAATGCATTTCATTCACAGAGTGAGGCTACAAGAAAATAGGGTAAGGTGATGTTATATATGGTGATCAAGATTCTAAAACAAAGGAGCAAGGAGGAAGTTGTAATGATTCTGGTTTGTGTGTTCTTACCCTAAGGGGGAGCCTTCCCTTAGGGACAAGAACAAACTTGTTTCTTATGTGCAGCAGAAGAAAAGGGCTGAACCAGGAGAGGGGCCACAAGAAAAAACTACCCCTTTTTCAGGGTGGAGGGAGCTGAGAGTCAGTTGTGGGAGCTGTCCTTGACATGGGCTGCACTGTCCCCTGCAGTTCTGAATTCCAGCAGGGCCTCAGTGAGGTTCTAATAAAATTCATACTCGCAGCAGCAGGCTTCCTGGCTTCTCCAGAGAGAGTCCACAGGGCTCCCCTGATGCCTTGCCTCTTGGTTATCTACAGTGACTGCACTATTAGTTTTCCATCTGTTCCTTTATTTGAAATGGATCAAGTCTCATAAAATAAGAGAAAGTCAAATAAGTGCCCCTGACATTTATAAAAGAAAAAGAAGGACAGATTTACTGATTTATTGTTACCCTTGAGGTATGGAGTCTGCCTGAGGTTGGACTTACCTTTCAGCCTTTTTCGCAGTAGTATTTCATCTACACATCTATGTGCCATTACTGAGCAATTACTTTATGATGACTCTGAAAACTGATAATACTCAGTTTTATGAGGAGGCAATTTCGTGTGCTTAAAACAGACACAAAGTTCTCCTTAGCAAATTTTCAAGTCTTAGTTTCCTAATCTACAAAATGGTAATAGCTTCTTCACAGGATTATCCTGATGGTTGAATTCAATAATGTATATGACAATATTTTTAAAAGTTATAATTCAGCCCTGGCTCAGTAGATAGGCACCAGACTGCGAACCCAAAGGTCGCTGGTTCGATTCCTAGCCAGGACACGTAACCAAGTTGCAAACCAGATCTCCAGCCAGGTCCATAGCTGGAGGCAGGTGAAAGGCAACCATACATTTATGCTTCTCTCCCTCTCTGCCTCTTTCCCTTCCCCTCTCTAAAAATAATAAATAAAATCTTTTTCAAAAAAAGAAAGAAAAACTAAATTAAAAAATAAAAATTATAACTGCTTTAAAAATGATGCATAATCTGCCCTGGCTGGTGGCTCAGTGGATAAGTGCCGGCCTGCAAACCCAAAGGTCGCTGGTTCAATTCCCAGTCAGGGCACATAACCAGGTTACAAACCAGGTTTCCAGCCAGGTCCCTAATTAGAAACAAGTGAAAGGCAACCATACATTAATGTTTCTCTCCCTTCCTTCCTCCCTCCCTGCCCTTCTCTCTAAAAAATAATGAATTAAAAAAAAATTTAATGATGCATAACCTTAAAAGGTATCCAGAACATCTTTATTTTAATTTCTCTGTTCCGCCAGGTTGCCTAGCTCATGCTAGACTCCCTCAGTACTTAGGGGCAAAGCAAGTACAGCTCTAAATTTCATTTTGTCCTGATTATTTAAGAAGTCTAATTTCTTGTTGAAGTTCATCCTCCTATTACTGGACAAACATGGGCTTCAGCTGTCCACTGCCACCAAAAGGCAAACTCTAGAGGTAGATGGTGGTGAGAAAGGAAATAGGTTTTATTCAGATGCCAGACGATCCAGGAGAATGGGGGACTCCTCCTCCCCAATCTCATCTCTTCCTCAAAACCCAGCCATCTCAGCAAGACTAAAACAAAAAGTCGTACCCAGAGTTTCTGCTCCATTTTAAAGTACTGTCCTTTGGAGCCCAAGGAACTGCTAAGACGTCATCCAGGTAGCTTAGCCTGTTCCCAGCTGCTGTGCGGCTTCAGGAAGGGAGGCCACCTGTGGAGCCGGCGCTGCCATTGGTCATATGGCTTCTAGGGACTGCTAAGGCCCATGGTGCGTGGGGAGGACAGGCCAGTGCACCCTCTGAGTGCAGGTCCCAAACAGCGAGCAACAACCCAAAGAGAGCAGCTGGGTTGATACTAGTTTCAGATGTGGGACGGACCAGGCGCTTTCTCAAAAATATCCAGTTGACTTACTAAACTATCCATGTTTTGGGTGGTACTGCCTCCCTACCAGCTCCTCCCTTCTCCAGGCTGAAGGAACAGGTTTCGGTCCAGCACCTTCCACTGTGGCCATTTTGACTTACATTGAACTTGTCTGCCTTCCCCTGGTCTCACCCCAAAGCTGGTACTCAAAGGGTGGAAGGAGGGCCTTTTCCCCCTGATCCAATGATCTTGTGAGCTCAGAGCTTGCTCAGTGCAAGAACTGCCCCCTGCGGCTGTTTAGCTTGGGAGCTGCTGGCACTGCTGGAGCACTGCACTAGCTGCGTGCCCCAGCGCTAGTCCTGGGAAGGAGCGAGCTGCCCATTCTCTAGGCCCACTGGCAGAGAGCAACCGAACCAAAATCTAAAGGGTCCCCAGGAACACCACATGGCCTCTCAGGCAGTGCCACGCAGTTTCAGTGGGAGGGGTGGGGTGTCTGCAGTACCCCCACATAGTGAGGGGAGAGACGGGCGGTTACAGGCTCTCGCTTGGTTACCCAGGCAATGCAGAAACAAAATTCAGTGGCCCCACCAAGGCCCCAGGTGGTTCATGAAGGTGTTGTCTGGCTGTGCACCAAGCCCCCAGTGCCCTGAGGCGTGAGGCGTGGCTCTCAGATTGCATTCCATGATCCAGCTCCATTTCCCCTGCTGGCCCCTCTTACTTCCTAGCCCTCGGAGTGTTCCTGGCAGTCCAGACTGGCTGCCTGTCAGTATCACTCCCTCTCTTCCTCTTTGGGCCAAATGGGGTCTCCGTCATTGTCTCTTCAGTTATCTTTGAAGAAGCAACAACCCCTAAGTGACATTTAGTTCTCCTCACTTGGGCAATACTAAGCCACCTAACTCACTGATGACTAGCTCTTACTAGCTGCAATAGCAATTCCACCTAGTATCTGTCTTGGTATCTTCCTCCACTTCTGGAATGTTCCTCTCTTCTCTCCCATTAACTGGACTAGACATCTCTCTCTCTCATCCCTTGCTCACTAGACTCGCAGACCAGACCCTCTGATCATTCTAACCCTAGCACAGTCGCTCTGGTTTTTCATGTTTAGTTACTTAATATAAGATACCGGCCAAAAGGATATCCAAAGAGACATCCAAAAATAATCCCTCCCCAACAATGTCTCCTTAATTTGCTCAGTAATTTACTATAGCACAGAGTCTGTAGATGCTCAGAAAATGTTTTTTGACCAAAAGGGCCCACAAATAGCTATAAGAATGTAGTTCATTTCTCAAGGAGAACACTGAAAATTAGAGTTATTTCAGAGTTAGCTGTACCAGTTGCTGAAGTTAAATTTGAAGGATCCAATTTTCTATCATGTCAACAACTTCGAAAAGATGATTGCAACCATCTACAAGTAAAGCATCACAAATGAAGTGTTTGCCCAAAGGAAAAACTGCCTGAGACACTTGAAGCAAGTGCTGGATCTCCAGTAATTGCTGGTTCTTGCAGAGCCTAGGTATAAACACCCCCACTCTGGCTGTCCTGCTGGGGAAGAGGAGAAGTTTCGCCCAGGTGAGTCAGTTCCTGTTTCTTGACTATGGTTTTGTTTCCATTTAGATGACTATGTAAGAACATGTGACTGATAGGTTTTGGCATTGATCACTATTGCATGATCCCTGCCTGATGTACACGCAAATCGCAGTCTAGCAGAAGATGTTCTTTGATTTTTTTGGTTTGTTCATGTGTGACCGGATTGAAGATCCTCAGAGTGGCCATGAACTCCCCTGAAATTTTATACAAAAATTTTCTGGGGTGACGGCCCCTGGATTCATTAGAATCTCAAAGGAGTCTATGATTTTAAAAATCGTTAAATACCACTGCTAGTTGTTTTATCTTCTATTCATATCACAATACAGTAAAATATTGGCAATCTGAATACCCTGAATTTTGCAAGATAATAATAGTAATAATACTGCCATGGCTAACATATAACATTGAATATTCATTATGTGACTAATATAACATTAAGTTCTATGTAAGAATTTTATCACTTAGTCTTTACCTTATTCTTAAGGGTAGGTACTGTAGTTATGCCTATTTTAGAGATAAGGAAATTAAGACCCAGAAACACTTTAATAACTCATTAATAAGTTGTGGCATTGGGAAGCTTAATAGAGAATTTTGACTATTAAATCATTGATTTTTTTGAGAAGTGGAAAACTGAAAGAATTCTGGTACTATCATATTTTTAAAATAGTGCTTTTCTTTCTTGATGCTTTAGAATCAGTTATACTAACAGTCTATATCTCTGTTCTACTTCGTAAAAATCTTGCTCACACACTCTCAAGGGTCTCAGATTCTTATATTTGGTTGTATATACTCTTTTTCTTAAGGTGCTCTGAGAAACATGCGGATATCCATCCAGTCCTCCCCCCCACTGTGTGAGATAAATATCAGTCATAATTTTGTTTCACCTGACCATTTGTGCTAGGTAATATGTACATGTTACACATCCCTGCCACTCATTTGACTTATGCTTGGATTCCCAGGAGATGAGAGGAATTCTGGGAGGTCCCTCGTGTCACTGCATAAAGGTGGAGAGCGCCAGAAGCTCTTCTCCCACTAGTGTGGGGGACTCCAGGTGCGGCCATTCATCACTGAAACCCAGCTTTGATCCCTGCAGCCTTGCTGAACCAGGGGATGTGAGGAGGAATTGAAATGAGTGTTGGAAAAAGCATCTGTTTATTTCCTGAGGGGGATAAACTTTCTAGTGGCACCGCTCAAAGCAATATACAGATAAAATTGTAGTGTGGGCAATAATATTCTCTCCAGAAGTAATACCCAGACATGGCTAAAGTATTCTGATGTGAGCCTCAATCCCACTTACTAAGGCAATGGTGAAAAATAATCAACCAAGGAAGCTTAGGGATGTCTGTCTGCTCCTGTTCAAATTCTGCTCCTTTATCATCATGCTTCTGCATCATCCAGCAGTAACTCTGTTTGCCACAAGGCAGTGCCCGGCCATAATTCCCTGTGCCGAGACCAATGGCTCATTTCTCAGCAGTCACAGGAAGCACCTGCAACTATGCCAGGCACAGTTCTAGGCCCTGCGGGGACAGAGGGACCAAAGCTTTATCTCTAGCCCTAGCATTTGAAATTTGTGACTTGTTGGGTCAAGTTTTTATCAGTAGTATTTCTACTTCACTGTTTATGATTTCTTTAATAGTCTGTAGTTAATGAAGCATCAAGAAGTCAAGAGTGTCCCCCTGGCCAGGTGGCTCAGTTGAAGCACCTTCCCGTTCACCAAAATGTCGCAGGTGCAGTCTCCCATCAGGGCACATACCTAGGTTGCAAGACACTTACGAGAGGCAAACAATGTTACTCTTTCCCTCCCTCCCTCCCTGTCTTTCTCTCTCATTTCCCTCCTTTTCACTTCAAAATCAGGAAACATACTTTCAGGTGAGGATTAAAAATAAGTGGAGAGTTGCACCAATTCCTGTTTTGCTGAATATGCCTATGGTGGTCGCTTTTAAAATGCATTTTCTCTTTATGTTATAGCTATGGGGTGAGGGTCCTACAGACCCCTCACTTGGTTTGGGGTGTGACGAAAACTATACTAAGACTAGGTTTTTCCCTGGTACTTAATCTCATTTAGTTTCTCTCCATATGACAGCATATTGTGTAACTGCTGCCCTCCAATGAGTCTCAACAACGCAAGCACTCTCGTTTCTCAGATTCCCTCTTTGGCTTGTTTGGGGGACATCAGTATCCCCCAAACAAGCTAAAACACTTCAGGTTTTGTCTTTCACAGCTTCTCAGCCCCCTCCCCACACTGATTGGTCTTTAACTCAGAGCACTTCTTCCTACGCACTAGGGAGTCCCTGCACCCATATGGCTGTTGGTGGATTTCAGTCTGTCAGGAGTTGTCTACCTATCCCCCCAAATCCTCCCTATCTTACTGCCTCAGCACCTGTCCACAGTCCAGTTCTTAGCCTCTCTAGCAGTAGACAGGCAGCAAGTTCCTGCCTTTGGGATGTGAACGGAAGGAGGTCCGCGGTGGCACCTAAGAGAGCTCTTTCTCCTTCCACCTGTTGCATGCAGGTATAATAAAGTCCTAGGCAGAAGACTCCAGACTTTGTTTAGTTCACAGAGCCCTTAGCATGTCAGTAATATTTTCACAATACCTCTAGGCCACATGAAATATCAATAGTTCTATTCAGTTAATTAGGTCCAACCAGCAGGGTGCTTAATTCTATCCTAACCATTTAGCAACCATTTGAAAACATACATATAAATGAAAACAACCACGAGAATTTAGTAACGGCGTGTATGTATTTTGGGGGCATTGCGCAACTTCTCAAACCTTCAAATCAAAAAATTACCTCATTTTCTGTTCCACATTGATTTGGACATGGATTTTTTGTTGTTGTTATTGTCTTTACATAGCAACCACCAAAAACCCACTTTGGAAAGATAGGATTCAAAAAAACTGTCTCCAGCTCCTTGGTGGAGTCATGTCCAACAGACACCAAGTACCAAGCACAGCTGTATTTCCCTCAGAAATTTCCAGAAATTTCTATGGTGCATGGTGAGTTCACTGGGAAGTCTTGAGGCACCTTAGTTTGAAGTTTGCCAACCAGAACTCTAGGAGGCAACAGGGGCACAAAATGGAAACGAGCATGGATCCCTGAATCCCTGTATGGAGGTGAGCAGGCTGCTGCCCAGGAACACCCACCTTAGACTTGCGTATAAGCAGAATAACTTTCTGTTGTGGTTGAGCCAGTATTCATTTTTGGATGTGTTGACACAACCTAGCCTAACTTATTTAATACACTGTATTGCTGCTGTGGCCTTTAAATGGTTCACCTCAGCCCAAATCTAATGCCTTCCACCCCAAGACTTCATGTCATCATCACCAGATCTGCTGCTTGACACTGATAGCAGGCTAAGCTTTGCTAAAACTCAAATCTGAGCACTTTTTGGTTTGCTTCCCAGATACTTCTCCGCCTGTCTTTCCTTCTGCACCAAACACTAATTCAGCATCTCTCAATCCTGACTATGTGTTAGGATCGCATGAGGCACGTTAAGGATATACCAATACCTGGTATAATTAGATGAAAATTAGGGATTTTCATCTAATTGAAGTGGACCAATTCCTTGAAAAGCACAAACTAACACAACTTACCCAGTATTAAATAGATGTTGAATAACCCTGTATCTATCTATTAAGAACATTTTTTCAATTAAAAATTAAAACAAAAAGAAGTATCCAAACACAGATGGCTTCATTGAAAAATTATACCAAATGTTTAAAGAGAGTAAACACCAATTCTATACAGTCTCTTCCATGAAATAGAAAAGAAAGAAATTCATTTCGCAATTAACTTTATGAAGCTAGTATTATTAGCCTAATATTGAACACAGAAGATAGTACAAAAAGAAAGCTGCAGATTATGTCCCTCATGAATATAGGTGCAAAAAAATTATTAAAATATAAGTAAAAATTCAGCTATATATATACCATGAACAAGTGAAGATTATTTGAGAAATGCAAGATTGGTTTAGTATCAGAAAATTAACCCATGTAATCCCCTACATCATCAGACTAAAGAAGAAAAAAGTGCATGATCCTATCAATCAATGACAGTTTTGTTTTTTTTTTGATAAAATTCACTCATCCATGATTTTAAAAACTTTCAGAAAAACAGGAATATTAGGGGAACTTCCTCAACTTGATGGAGCATCTACAAAATCCCAACTGTTAACATATTTATTCATTCATTCATTCATTCATTCATTCATTATTGTTCTGTTACATCCATCCCCTTTTTCCTCCCCTTCCCACCCACCTACTCCCCCCAGAGTCAGTCCCACTTATTGTCCATGTCTATGGTTCTTCCATGCTAGTTCCTTGGCTAAACTGCTCCCCTTCTTTACCTACTCCTCCCGCCTCCCCCCTTCCCACTCCCCTCTGCCCACTGAAGGTGTATATTCATTATATTCATGTATCTGGTTCTGTTTTCCTTGTTTGTTTTGTTCATTATTGTCCTGTAATGGGTGAGATCGTATGGTATTTGTCTTTCATTAACTGGTTTATTTCACTAGGTGTAATACTCTCCAGTTCCATCCATGTTGTTGCAAAGGGTAGGAGTTGCTTCTTTCTTTCTGCTGTGTAGTATTGCATTGTGTAAATGTACCAAAGTTTTTTGATCCACTGATGGGCACTTAGGCAGTTTCCAGCACTTGGCTGAACAGATAAGTCTCTGAGGAAGACATACAAAAGGCCCAAAGGCATATGAAAGAATGCTCAACATCATTAGCCATCAGAGAGATGCAAATTAAAACCACAATAAGATAACACCTCACACCTGTCAGAATGGTAATCACCAACAAATCAACAAACAACAAGTGTTGGCCCTGATGCACTGTTGGTGGGAATGCAGGCTGGTGCAGCCACTGTGGAAACACTATGGAGTTTCCTTAAAAAACTAAAAATGGAACTGCCTTTTGATCCAGCAATTCCACTACTAGGAGTATACCCAAAGAACCTTGAAACACTGATTCATAAGAACCTATGTACCCCTATGTTCATAGCAGCACTAACATGATATTTAATGGTGAAACACTGCATGCTTTTCCCCTTATGTCAAGATGGACTTGCACTGGGCGGAACCCATGCAATAGCAGCCTGTTCCTCTGCCTTTAACACTGTGCTTCCCTCCGTTTGCTGAGCCCGGTCTGTCTTCAGGACTTTGCCCTGGACAGCTTCTGCAGGGACCTCTCCAGGGCATTACTGGCCCTGTCTGAGGAGGGATCCTCCCAGGTTAAAACGTGATAGATCTTCATTTATTGACTTTGTCATAGCCCTATCACTCTTTCTTGTAATCATCAGTTTTTGTCTGTCTCTCCACTTTCAGCAGCTGTTTTTCTAAGTGTTCACTTTGTAAATTCTTGTTCATTTAGCCCCTGAATTCTAGGGAACTTGCAAAATTAGAGGTAACTCCCATTTTCTGGTTTATGGCTAATTATACTTTTTAAATAAGCAATGAGGTAGGAATCTCCACATACTGAGAGTTTCACAGAATGAAATATGATATTATGCTGTACCTTTAATCCCTGTAAAAAATATTACAAAACACTAAGATGGTCTAATATGAATTCTGAATTCACTGTGCCCATGACATTTCTCTGCTTTTCATTAGTATTGTTAGTAGTAGTAGTAGTAGTACGTCTAAGCAGTTCTAGACTCTGACCAATGTTTGGGGGCAGAGGTTTTGCCTCCCCACCTCAGGTCCCTGCCTCCAGGATGTATCATTCCTTCGATTATCTCTCTTGAGGGAGATAGAATTGGTAGATTAGTCATAACTCCATTACCTCACTCAGGAAGGCTTCTCATGTAGGCTGTCTCCATTTTTTCAAAACATTAAACAGCAAGCTACCATACTTGGGGAACACAAGTCACAGAATTTTTGCAAGGATTCGTGTTCTATTTTTGCACTAATGTAAAATAGATCTTGTGCCCACCAAAAATCCTATTAGCATTTTTTATTAATATTATGAACTTATGGTTTAATTTAGAGTGAATTGGCCAATGGTTGGTGTTGGTTTATGTTAGCCACTGGAATATTAGTTTTTAGATGAAAGAGTTCTCTGTTTTGTACAGTGCTATGTCTTCAAAGCCTGGAACAGTGATGGGCACCTAGTAGGTGCTCAGTTTTTATTGAATGAAGGAACCAGTGCATTTCCGTTTGTTCTCATCCTATATCCCTCAGAATTGTTTTAAAATTTTCTTCATATATTTTTAGTACATTTTCCATTCATTTTTTTCTCAGATGTTTAACTTTTGGGGCAGTGTACATTTTTTTTTCCTTCTGTGATGATACCTTCTAACTGACTGTTGTTTATTTATATAAAGTCTACAGGGTTTTGCATATTAATTTTGTAACCCTCTATTAATATGTAATTACATTTTCTTGACTTCAACAGGCATTATTGTTATTTTTCTTAAAACTTTCTGGAGTTCAGTAATGAAGAATATTGAATTATATACCTAAAGCAAAACAGCAAACAGCTACATCCCATTCTATCAGTGAGATTCTTGTTGATTATGCTGAGTGAGTACCTATACAGATGTAAGCCTGAAAAGTTTTTCTGTGATAACTAAATATGGTGATTAAGGAAACCATCAAATCCAGAACCATCTTATTCCTTGCCAGTTGAACATCACCTGTTCCCTCTGTTGCTTGCTAATTTGGGGAGACTACAATATTTGCTACATGATCTTCTTGATTCAGGAAGCAATGTTTGCAATTTAATTCACAAGTGAAAAATTGCCTCTACGTATTGACTTGCCCAAGTTCCACTGTTTCACTGCAGAGCTTGGTTTGCTAGGCCTTGATCTGAAAAATGAACTCATGTGAATGAATGCATCTATCTTCATTCGTTTCACCATTAAATCACTATGCAAACATTAAGCACCAAAAACGATATACAAAATAATTGATTGATCTAGTAGAGAGTACAAGTTAGCTAACGGCAAACTCCAGAAGCATGTTCCTGTCTCTCCAGACTGTTTCTTTTCTCCTCCTCTCTTCAGAAATACCCATGAAAGACTTAGTCAGTCCTTCAGGAACTAGAGCTACTTATTGGCAGTTAACGTTCATGTGATTCAGTGCATTTTCTTGCAACAATATTTTATCTTTACTCTTGAGTTGTACCTAATTTAGATTCCTCCTTTGGGTCTATTTTGCTTTGCTAACCCTGATCAATATGTACAGACAGATTAAACGGAAGATAAAATTGTGACACAAATCTTGCATTTGGAATAGTAAGCCTTCAGTTTACATCACAATGTTGCCAACACTGTCTTCTCTGTGCCCTTCCCCACACCCTACACTGTGGCATGCTTATTTCTGACTCATTTGCTCCTGTGACCAGGCTGTAAGCATCTCAGATGTTTTTCATCTTTGGGCTACATTGTCTGGCTCACAGTAGGCACTCAATAAATGCTTGAATCAATGACTGCACAGATTACTCAATTAACTGTGCAGGAATATTTTCTATCTTTTATTAAAACTAGCCCTTGGGCCCTGGCTGGTAGCACAGTGGGTAAAGCACTGGCCTGCAAACCCATAGGTTGTTGGTTTGATTCCCAGCCAGGGCACATGACCAGGTTGCAAGCCAGGTCTCCAGCCAGGTCTGTAGCTGGAGGCAGGTGAAAGGCAACCATACATTGATGTTTCTTTCCCTCTCTGTCTCTCTCCCTGCCCTTCTTTCTGAAAATAACGAATAAAATCTTTAAAAATAATAATAATAAAACTAACCCTTGGGGAAAGATCTGAAATATTTTTAAAAAGGAGGGTAGTTGACTATTACCAATTTAACAGGTAGCCTGGGAGGATTGTTTTAACAGAGACCAAATTAAACTAATTGAGCTTTTCTAGATTTCCAGAGTTCAGCCCAAAGGTGGGGAAGTACCTAGGTTCCTTCTATTGTCCACACCCCATAAGTCTGCAGCTATATAGTGGTATCTCGTTTCATGCCAGATGCATGTTTTTGTAAACCTGAATTGAAGTTCTTATGACTTGAAATTTACTTCTCCCTTGATGGTATTACTGTTTTATAATTGCTTCTCTGTGCATTTCTGGCTGACCTGTTAAAAATGGGCTGTTAAAAACTATGCTTCCAACCCTTCAAGTGAAGATCTATAATCAAATATTTTAATACACAGTCTACATATTTAAAGGAAATGCAAAGAGTTCTTTTGTTGGAGAGCACTATTGAGCACATTATGTCCCTGTAATGTGAATAGTCATCATCTGTTATGTAATTTTAGTTGCTGTAATTATTAACTTTATTTTTTTAAGTAGTTTGTACCTTGTCTCCTGCCAAGAAGGATTTATAGAGGGACTTGTTTAAGTTGATTTTTGCAAATATCAGTTGGGCCTGTGTATGTTTTTATGGGATATAAGGGGTTATTTTGCTGCGTTTTAAGGAGGCACAGGTGAAATGTACACCCTGATGGGCTTTAGCTACAAATGCTTCTGGTAAATGATATAAAAACCTCTGTGCTTTGTATACTTGATGAGAATTTTGATTCTTGAATTTTAGTCATTATGTGGTCTTGTGCAAAATGTAGTAAATGAAGCTGACAACGTCCATACTCATAAAGTCTTCCTTGGCTTCTACCTTAAAGGGCAATAACAACTCACATACGCAGTGTCATGACACTACCATGAAACAGAAGTATGCTGGTTGCCATGGTCACAGGACCTGGCCATCTTGAAAGCCCTGCCTGGGATGACATTCTGTATGTCACTGAGGAAATCAGTGACCTGTCTCTATCCCCCCACTTGCCTCCTTTCCCATGGTACTCTGTTCTTCTTAGTCAATCAGATGAGAGATTATTTCCTTTCCCAATATGATGTGATTGTTTTCCTTGGCAAGTAGAATAGTATACCAGCAACAACAATTTAAAAGCCTTTATGGGGAGCATTCATATAGAGGTTAAAAATCATTAACTGTGTTGTATGTAATTAAGGAAGGGGCAGAAGTGTGCAAGTAAACTGTTTTTTGTTTTTGTTTTTGTTTTTTTTACTTTGAAAAAGGAAGTCTATTCTTGCATTTTGAGTAGTATCTTTGATGTCCTAGAAGTTCATAACCCCTGAAAGTCATGACCTGATTTAGGAAGAGTTAGGAAAGTGTCCACTCTCCCCATCCCTACCCAGAAAGTGTGTATGCAAAGTAGAGAATAGCATCACAGAGAATTTTAAAGCAGTGTTTATCATAATTAGCCTATGGACTCATGAATGTTGACTCTACTCATTTTTATTTCTGAAGGGAAGGATAGTCTTAAAGTTTTCTTACCTTTAATTGTACCTTAAATCAAACAATTTGGGTTCTCTCATAATGTGTGAACATTATCCCCACAAGATCTGTAAGATTTAAATAGTTTTACGTGTAGAGAATGAGGATTTACGGCAATTACCTAGGTTTCTGAGGACCAAATGTGCTTTATCATATTGTGACATATTTTGTAAGAAATCATGCTAATTGTTACATGATGCCATTGTACTTTGTTTTCTGAAAGATGGGGGCAAAAGTAGAGGGTCAATAATATTTTCCTCAAACCTGTAGAAAGCTCTTCACCAGCTGAAATGCAATATGAACTTGGACCCTACTGCGATATTTATCATTTGCATTATTATTTTTAAATGTTCTAGCCCCTGCTTTTACAGTTCTCCATTGTTCTCTTTGGAGTTATAAGGAGAGACACCAAAGAAAGTTACTTCATAATGGCAAAGAACAAAGGACAAATATCATTTGTATATAAGCCATGTCAGGCTATTTATTATGAAATTGGAATGAACCATCCCACCGGTGCCCATTTTACTAACCTATAATGGAATATCCACTTGCAGTCATTAGGAGATCCTGTGCAAATTATAATAAAAAGAGGCCACAGAGCTTTTCACATAAAAGGAAAAGTAGAAAGAGTTCATGAGGAGGTGTCAGTTCCTCACACAGAAAACACCACTTTGTGCTTCTCATTTCATTTCCTAAGGCAAATGCTTTTCTTTTCCAACAGAGGAATTCAAGGGCTCCACCGTTGTGGAGCTGATGAAGAAGGAAGGCACCACCCTCGGGCTGACAGTGTCAGGAGGAGTAGACAAGGATGGCAAGCCCAGAGTGTCTAACCTACGGCAAGGAGGAATTGCTGCTAGGTAACCGCATCTTGGGGACATGGGGAGAAAGGAGTGCAGGGTGTAATTAATTCAAAAATCAAAGCTCCATCAGAAGAGGCCACTGATGAATACATGACAGCTGCCTTCTGCTGGCCAGAAGCACAGTGGGGCATGTTTCAGAATTACGGCTTTTCTGTCCTCTGCCAAAGTCATTAGGGAGACCCTCTCGGAACAGCCAGACCCTCATAAGGTTTTACTTTGAAAACCCCTGTATGGCTCTAGGCCCCAAATGTGCCATTGAACACAGAGAGGCTGCAGTGGGCAGAGACACTGCTGCCGTACCGCAGAACAGCGGAACAGGTGACTCATAATGTGTACAGGGGAATTGCCATCAAGGGCCTGGCTGGGTCCAATGCTGAGCTTCTAAATAACTGTTTTTGCTTGTCTGGCATCTTCTCTAAGCTCCTTCTTGTGAGATTTTCCTTTTCATCAAGACAAAGGTGATTTTCCAAGAGACAGAGACTGAGATGAAGAAATCTCATTTTGTGCTTGTTCCAATGAGGTGCAACTTGTGCAAATCATTGCCAAAAGCAGCAGGACTGGGATGCTGGGCAGGGTGGGCTTGCTGTGTAGACAGGTTCAAAATTTACCTCAGAGACAGGGGACACACTGACTGGTCAGGTTCCATTAAAAGTGAGGTCAATGTACCTTAATCCTGGACACCAGGGTTCTTTCTCACACAATCACAAATTAAGTTTAAGAGTTCTTGCCTTATCAAGTGTCATTTGAAATAACAATTACTTAACCGAGGTGAACCAGTTTGTACAGTTAATTTATAAACCTAATCCAATGGATTGCTCCATGATTCAAGGTATTTGTAAAACAGGCTGATGTCAACACAAGCAACTTAATTTCCTTCCTTCAGGCTTTTAAGAGACATTTTCCCATACCCACAGCCTCCGTTATTTTTATAACAGTCATGGCCCATCTGTGATGCTTGAGCTCCATATGGCTCTAGAGCTTCTAAATATGAAGCAGGTGTGAATAGGGGGCAAACGCCATTTGCAGTTGTATTGATGTTGTAATTAAAAGTAGCACTGGGCCAGTTACACTGAGTATTAACCATCACCAAATATTCATTGTTGAAAGCACTGACATTTTATTGGTAGTAAACCAAAATAATTAAAGTATAAGATCTCCATCCCATGGGGGCTTATGATCTATTAGAGGAGATATGGAATAAAAAACATGAAAAGTTTGGGAGCAGTAATAGCATTGCACAAGAGTTGTCACAGAGCAGTAGGTGGTAAAGTTTTCCAATGAATGTCAGGAAACCCAAGGTAACAGTGACAGCATGTACTGCAGGCTGTGGCAGATTAGGAAGGCTCACCGAAAAAGGAATGATTGGAGCTGGACTTAATATAGAATAAGTGAATTAGGTAACTCTATTTGGGGAGAAAATACTACTGAAGGTCCTTATCAGAGACACAGATTGTAAGTTCTGTCATTCATCTCGTGGCTTGCTCTTGGCTTAGAAGCAGAGCTAAGACTAAAAGCCCAAATGTGGCCAGGATTCTATTATGGTGGTGGAAAGACAAGACAAGAATATCACTGAAACCCAGTATTCTTATTATCATTTTTTCCTCACCAATACTCTTCTTTGTCATTCCTGTTGTAAGCAATAAAGATCAAAATAAGCTGATGTTTTTCTTAGCCAATTCCCAGTGAAGGTATTAAAAGCTGTGAAATGTTCAAAAGTCAGGTGGCAAAAGTGAGAGAGAAAAGGAAGAAAGAAAATAATCCTGGTGGGTATAGGATCTCAATAGTCACCAACCCTTCATGGGCAGAGCAACTAAAAAATATTACCTGTACTTTGTTCCATGGCTCTTTTTAGAAATAGGAAAGGCCAAGGGGTAAAAATCCAAGGCAGCAGTAGACCCAGTATAGGACTTACTTCTTTTTTTTTTTTTTTTTTCTTTCCTCACCCAGGACAGGCTGACAGTGAGAGGAAGGTAGGAGAGAGGGAGAAAAACATCGATGTAAGAGAGAAACATTGTTTGGTTGCCTCTCATATGTGCCCCAACCAGGGGTGGACCCACAACCTAGGCATATGCCCTAACTGGAAATTGAACCCCCAACCTTTAGGTTTAAGGCTCAGCACAGGACTTCTCAAGGTTAACAGTGGCATGAGTAAAAGGGGTATGTTGAGTCTCTCATCTACCAGGGCTGCATGCCTACTCTCAGGAGCCAGTCACAGCCCAGGAAGCGGGGATTTCTGCTTTATGGGCCTTGCATGCATAATGAAAGGAAAGCAGGAAATAGGGTTCCACAGGCCTGTGGAGAAGAGGGGTCCACTGAAGCAACCTTCCGTGTTTTGCAGAAGTGATCAGCTGGATGTAGGTGACTACATCAAAGCGGTGAATGGGATCAACCTGGCCAAATTCCGTCATGACGAGATCATCAGTTTGCTGAAAAATGTTGGGGAAAGAGTGGTTCTTGAAGTTGAATATGAGCTGCCACCCATCAGTAAGTAATCACAACCCAAGCTACAACACGTTTTTGCCTGAGATAATTGTCTTTCATTCTTTCCCTTTTGCTGTCATTGTCTCCTTACAGGAAATGGCATAGCATAGTTTCTTAATATTTAAAATTTATTTGATTTGATGAAGGTATAACCTTCTCAGCAAGAATTGAAAAGAGCATAGGTAACAGTATTATATAGGACTTGTGTTCCATTAAGGTGATCTGTGAACATCGTATTTGCCAGTTAAACTATTTTAATGAATAGAAAACACCTTTGTAAGTTCTCTGCTTAAGTTCCATCCAGGCTTTGTACTTAGCGACTAGGTTTAAGAAAAGCACGTTTTAAAGTGTTTTATATTGATCCTTTATAGCTATGTTAGTTTATGAAGCATGAAAATAGGTTCAGAAAATGTTACTGTCAAGTAAATAATAATGATGATGGTGATTTAACAAGAGCAGCCAATACATTTTGAGACCTTTCTAAGTGTCTGACATTATACCAAACCTGACATATATTGATACACTTTATTTCTTACCACAAGGACAGTTAACATAGCAGACCTGAACTTTGGTGTCAATAGCCATGTTCAAATCTCAGCTCCATCTTTTGCTAGCTAGGTACCTTTGAGAAAGGTACTTAAGCTTTCTGAGTCTCAGTTTCCACATCTGGAAAATGAGTGTAATATTAGTTCCTACTTATCTGTTGTGAACATAAAATGAATTAGTATTTGTAAAGCACTTAGATATGTCCTTGTCACTCTAAACATTTTTAATAAATAGTAAATGCACAGATCAGCCAACTCTTAAAATAGGCATTATTATCGTTATTATTCTCATTCTACAGAGGCTTAAATGTCTTTCCCAGAAAAGTAAGCAGCAAAGTCAGTATCTGAACTCAGGCTCCCTGACTCAAGTCCATACGTTTCTTCATTGTGAGGTATACGTTATGCTATGTGTTACTGTTGTCCTACATTTAAGGCATGCTATTCTAGAACCACTTCTCCAATTATTAAGCTGTTGACATGGAGGCTATCCTGAGAAAGCTCTCTGTTTTCTGTAGTGCTGGGAACTCTATTGAATATTAATAGTCAACAATTTATTTGTTTAGCAATGATTTATTGAGCATTTACCAGGTTCTTACCTCCACTAGGCACATCATTAGAGTTTACACTCTAACTGGGGAAGACAGAAAATAAAATAAAACCATAATAAATAAGTTAATTATATAGCATGAATGCTATATAATGGAAAAAGAAAGAGCAAGGAGGAAGAGAATTGCAGAAAGATAAAACAGCTAGGGCTAAGACCAAAAAGCAGGAATGTATCTGGAGTTGTTCTAGAAACTCTAGGAAGGGCGATGTAGCTAGAGCAGAGTGAGCATGAAGGGAAGTAGGAGAGGGGGTCAGACAGGTAAAGGATGAGGCATTTTTGTCAACTAAAAGGACCAAACATTTTGCTCTGAATGATATAGGGGTGGAGGAGTGATGTGATCTGATTTATATTTTCAAAGGCTCCCTCTGGCTGCTGTGTTAGCATAGACTGCCATGGCAAAGATGGAAGCTGACATACCAGTTGCAGGGGCTATCGCAGTGATACATGTGAGAGGTGGTGGTGGTGGAGACAGTGAAAGGATGTCACATTTTTTATCTATGTTAAAGGCAGAGCCAACAGGATCAGACAGATTTGATGTGGGTTGTGCTGAAATAGAAGAGTCACAGACCATGCCCAGCATTGAGCCTGAGCAACTGGGAGGATGGAGTTGCCATGAATGGGGTGGCTAAGATGATGGGCAGAGTTGATTTGTGAAGGGAAGAGCAGAAGTTCATTGTTTAAATGCTATGGTTGAGGTGCCTATTTGACATGCTAATAGGAAATGTCAAGAGCTGGAGACCTGGCTTGGAGTTTGAGAGAAAGCTCTGGGCTGGAAATGTAAATTTAAGAGTAATAAAAATATAGGTAGTTTTTGAAATGTTGGGACCAGATGACAGCACTCAGGGAGTGAGTGTATGTAACCATTCACAAGTTCTTATACTTATTATAAAATCTAATGGTGATTTAATAATAAAATCAACTGAAGTCGGTGATCAAAAACCTTGCTACGTCTTTTTTCATTTTCAGCAAAAGTAGGCAGTTAAATCCAGTGTTGATAGCTTGCACTGTGTCAGTAGCTAAACATTAGTTTTGCCCCTTTCTATTTGTGTAACCATGGACATGATGTTTAAATTATCTGAGCCTTGGGTTTTTCATTTATATTGTAGATATAGAATGTCTGCAAGAATTCAAGGCTATAGTTATATAAAATATTTAGATCATTATCATATACATGGTAAGCCATAGTGCATTAGTCATTACTATTATTTTTATTATTATTATACTGAAAGTACTATTTTTTCTTGAACTTCAAAAGAATTTGTTTGCTTTGAAATCACTACTTCAAACCATTGCCCAGGAGTTAAGAGGAGCCAGATATCTAGAGCCAAAGATCCTTGATTTAGCATTTTCACTCCACTGGGAATATGAATATCAATAAAACAGTTTCTTCCTAAAAGGAACTGAGGGTAGCTTTCCAAAGGTAAGGACAGCAGAGGAGATTGGCCAAGTTTGGGGTGGTCCAGAGCTGGGGGTTTCTGGGAAGATCTGAAAGAGGTTACGCAGATCCAGTAGAAAGAGGAACTTCACAGGTGGAGACTATAGCAAGGAGCTAAGAACATAGCCCATTGCACAGGTTGAACTACAGGCTAAAGTTGCTAGAGCTCCCAGGGGAAAACAGAGAGGCCTGGACAGGGATGAGGCCAACAGCATAAGCAGGAACCAAACAATGGGGACCATGTAAGCTAAGCCATGTTGGTGGATCTTGGATGGCAGCAAACGGGCAATAAAGCAGCTTTAAAGCCAAAGGATAGATATCACGAGATCTGAGTTTTTAGACACATTATTTTAAGAAGCCAAATGGAAAATAGATAGAAGCTGTAAGCCGAAGGCTATTACACATTTTCAAAAAAGAGGTCATATCCTGAATTAATATAACATTAGTAGAGTTAAAGGGGAGGGGTGGATAGCAGATGTATTCAGAGGTTAAAACCTATTATGACTTGGTGATTATATAGCATTTTCTTCTTCATGATGGGAAAAGAGAAAAAACATGCTTAAATACAAAAGTGTGAATTTTAGGTAGATAGCAGATGGAAGAGGTCTGTTCTCCAAGGGTGATCTCTGTCATTTTCTATTATGTTTGGATAAATTAATAAAATCTTTGTGTTCAGGGAGGTTGAAGGGATTAATAAGCCTCCCTTCACTGAGCTCAGGCAGCCAGAGAGGAGCCAGCAGGGACCTGGGAGGAGAGCTGATTGCGAGGGACAGGTCACACAAGGCTGAGACTGGTAGTAACCCTTTCAAGAATCAGAGCAATTTGAGTCAGCCAACCCGGAGTCTAGAGAAAAGTGGGGGAAGGGTGTGCGTGGGTGCAAGTGTATGTGTGAATTGTAGATAAAAAATAGAACTTTGATCTTGGGCAAACCACTTACCTTTTCTAAGATTCAGTTTCTTTATGAAGATGAAATGGTTGATCTACATGAGCTTTAAAGTTCTTTTTGACTTTAAAATTACATGATGGTTTGAGACTATGTTTAGAAAGAATATTACCGAACAGTATCAGATATTTATATATGAAAGTCTAGAGCAGTGTCTTCAAATTATCCCTAAAGAATTTTGAAATGTTATATAATCCTCATCCATTTTTTAGTTAACACCTAAAATTCTTTATGCATAAGCTTAAATAGTGGGAAAGGGTGTAATTTCTGGCATGATGTTTGCTTTATATGTCTTTAATTACTGTTTTTATTTAAACCTTGGAGCTAACATAGTTTATGGAGTACGTTTTATTGTGTGGAAAATGCAGAAGGCAGTCCTCACTGTTCAACCATCAGCTAAATCAGACTTGCTTTCTATCAGGAGTCCTTTAATTCAAATAAATGTGTTAAAGCATTGTCTCCATGACAGCCTTCTTTCTTCTTTTTTTTTTTTTTTTTTTTTTTTTTTTTTTTTTTTTTTTTTTTTTTTTTTTA